>CAUZXS010005701.1:0-60000 GCA_963585895.1 Sepioteuthis lessoniana | reverse complement strand
CCATTTAACTGTGTTTTAACAAATCACTGATGTCTAATTTAATTATTATTGATAATATATGAAATCATTTAACTGTTTGCAAACGAATAAGAAACTTTGAATCTAAGTAATGGTAAATTGCAATGCATGTAACTACTTCCCTGTCCGCAAACAAATGATTAAATAGAAATGTTAGTGTTAGATAGCAATTATTGAAACCATTTAACGGTGTATAAACAATACCAATACTAGTATGCAAACAAATTTGTTTTAACTCGTGTAAAAATTAAATTACCTACAAACTAGTCCCTGAAAAACATTATGTATATCTATCTAAATGTGTGCAAACAAAACTGATGTTTAATTATTACTGTTACATAAATAGTTTCAAGTATTGCTATATGCAAAAAAAAAAAAAAAAAAAAAAAAAAAAAAATCGCACATCAGTCGGCCGTGCTGTCAGTGACACGGATTTACCCTCTTGGATCAGGGCGCCGTCCCCCAGGTTTTAACCCTCTTCAGAGGGGCTAGGTTAATTGCCTGGCGCCTGAAGGAGATGCCGACGGGCCCCGAGGTATTTTGAAAATGCTGAGCGCGTTAGGGCTCCGGCCCTTTGCTCTGACCACCTTAAGAAAGGCCCTGTGCCGCATTTGCCCGTTCGGTGGGACGCGCAACAAATACCACTATGTGCAAAAAATTGAGTGCAGGCTCTTTTTATAAAGTTCAAATGTATTAACTAATCATATTTATTATATGTATAAAGATTTGTCTTTTAATAACCTACAAAGGTTCATATACCATAAAAGCTAACCAAGCATTTGTGTAAGAGATTATTTCTTAATCAAAACGAGGAGGCATAAAGAGGTTTTTTTTCGGCGAGAAAGGCAGTGTTATTTACGAGGCGGATCAATTTTCAGGATATGTCATCCTGTCTCATGCTATTTTATGTCTTGATATTGTGAAATCACGTTCATTGTACATTTATAAAAAAAAGTACTTGTTTGAGTGAGATCTTTTGCACAGTTATAGAAAATAATTTGCACACAGCTGTATAATTACAAACGTACCTTTCTAACAATTTCAAAGTTTCAAGTAATCATTTCTATTTTATAAAAAGACATTTGTTTGCAGTTTTTTCAAGTGATTAAAAATAACTTAGTTAGCAATGATAAAGTAAGTAAAGTTTGCGACCTTTTGTCGAGGGTGATCCGAAGGCTCCCTTTTCAATAGCTACTACACTGAGGTGTAGGGAAGGAAGCTACTCCTTTCCCTAAATTGCTACACTTTACTCTTGATCCTTACCTTATAATGCTGAGTGTTAAGCAAGGTAGCATCAAGTACAATTTTTTTGAGTCTTTGGTATGACTCAACCAGGAATTGAACCCCAGGTCTCCCGAGCCATTGGCGAACACTAACTATTATTGATAATTTTCACTTTTATGGCCTTAAATCTACCTATAGTTTAAGAATAGAAAGAAATCAGAATTATTTGACGAAACCTTAACAAGTAC
This sequence comes from Sepioteuthis lessoniana, assembly GCA_963585895.1. Classification (NCBI taxonomy): domain Eukaryota; kingdom Metazoa; phylum Mollusca; class Cephalopoda; order Myopsida; family Loliginidae; genus Sepioteuthis; species Sepioteuthis lessoniana. The sequence goes on along the minus strand of CAUZXS010005701.1, from coordinate 58,510 downwards.
CACAGCATTGGATCATGGTTCATGACAATGAAAGGATTCTTTACACTCTCCGGAAATAGAGCCTCACCATCAAATGCAGTCTAGTGCTCTATGCAGGTCTCCACCTTTTGCGAATGGTCTTTAGCTGAGAATAGTCCGGACCGCTCTAGTCATTTTGCCTGATAATTCCCAGCAAAATCTTCTACGGGTTAATCGCACGTTTATTTCAGTGTGACAAAGTCAATTCATAAGGTCGATGTGAGTTAAGTAGTCATAACGTTATAAGCATTTAGATAGTTTTCAATATTTTACACCCAGCAGAGAATCGTGCGACTAGACTATAGAGATGGACATGTGATTCGATTTTTTAAATTATTAGTATCATAGATACAATGTCATTCTCTCCTGATCAAAAGTGGAGCCCCAACCTCAGATGCAATTTAGTGGTATACCTTGGCCATCTTTCTGCGCGGTCTTTTCCTTTAGCAGATGATACAGTCAGCGCATTTTAAACCCTTACGACGGTGCAAGATACACATTTAATATACTCTTAACTCAATAAACAATGTCCGTTATATTTATTAAAACATATCTGAAATTTATGGAGTAGCATTTCCCAGCCAAAATGTTGAAATAAAAATTTGGAGTATCTAAAAGTTACCAATACCAGAATTTTCATTATTTCTTAAAAAAGTAATTTAGGTTCAAACAGATTTGTACCAGAATTATGTTTTAAGTGAAACCATTTAACCATTTATTATTCAGGTGATTTACCGCGACCTCGGATAGGAATGCTGAGTCTTGTAACCGTATCCCCAGTAATTACTGCCTTCCATATCCGAGGTCGCGGTAAATCACCTGAAGAAGGCCAGAGGTGAAATTTGGCCGAAACGTAGTGAAAGAAGAAACAATACAAAAATTACCGAGATGAGGACAAAGTCCTCAATGAATAAAAATTAATTCTCAGATTAAGAAGCCTCATCTCAAAAAAATGATTCCAAGTTCATGTATGATTTTCTATCGAGGAAAGAATTTATAAGTTTACAAAAGACCGTGTCAAATTCCTCATTAATTCTATCTCAATTCATTTTGACAGGAAAAAGATTAGCCCCTGTCAACAATAAGAAAATATCATGCGGCCAATGGTAAAAGGTTGAAAAATATATCAAGACAATTCCACAAAACCGCACATGAAAGGTTTTTGTTTTCTTTAAAATGGAACTCTTGGTGTTTGTTTCTAAAAAATTGGTTAGAATAAATTTTGATGAAATGTTTTTAGAAATATTGAAATGGAATTATAAGGAAAAGAATTGTTGAACGATATATTGTTTTATTCTAAATTAGACTAGTCTAAAATTGAAATTCTAAAGAAATAGTTTACTACAGCAGAGTCCATAGCCTAAATGATTAAACAAATATTCATTTTTTTAAGGACGATCACAACATTAAACAAACTTTATAATTTACATTGCTTGAAAATTTATTCAAAAAATTACTTTAAAATTCAATTTATAACTGTAGGAGTACAGATTCAGTTTTATGGTACATGAACCCTTGTGGATTTGTTTGCTTGTTTGGGTTTTATGGCATGTGAAGGTTATTTAACGCCAAACCATTTTTATGAGAATAGCTCTATTTCAGACAATTCAATTTAGCATAAGTACGCAGTTTAAATATAAGTACAGTTTAACTGTGAAAAACTTTTCTATTTCAAGCTATTTAGTTTAATCAAACAGTTCTAATTCAGCTAATTCATTGTAGTATAAGTTCAAATTTTGTTTACACAGTTAAATGTCAAAAATGTTCGATATTAAACAATTCATTTTAGTGAAAATTCAGTTTCAATGTAAAAAAAAAAACAACAAAAAACTTCCATTTCAAATAATTCAGTTTATCATAAGCACGCAATTTAAATGTAAGTACGGTTTCATTGTCAAAAACATTTCCATTTCAAGCTATTCAGTTTAGTCAAACAATTCAGTTTAGCATAAGTATGCCGTTAGTTCTATTTAACCCAAAGATAGAGCCCTGTCAGGTGCTACCCCGCTGGGCCAGAGCAGACCTAGGAGCAATGGCAATGAAAGGGTGCTCCGCATTCCCCAAAGCCCCAGCATCACTGGAACCTCACCATCAGATTGTTTAGTGTCATATCTAGTACACTCATTGGGGGGAGGAGTCTTATCCCTCTGCAGAGAAGCAGTCGGTGTATTCTACAGCCTTATGAGACTAGGCAAAATTGCTTATGGAGTATTCATCGCTAAATACTGTTTATATATATATATCATTTGATCATTGTTTACAGCATACCAAGCCTTATAGGTTATTTTATACCTAATCCCGTGTATACATGTATATCAAAGTAATAATTCGTAAACAGTTTTAGCTAACAATTCTAAAACGAACCAGAGTTCATTTATTTACTCAGAGTTCACAGGCTTCAAGTATTTCTATCTAAATAATATTTGCATCCAGTTCAATGGTTTTAAGTCTTGCTGTGTATTTGCACGCAGTTAAATAGTTCCATGTATTTCAATCTAATGCTAAAAATTCAATTTAACAGTCATTTGCTTGCATACTGTGAGGTAATTTCAAGTATTGAAAACTTGAAAATATTTCTATATGACTCATAGATAGGACCCTAACAGGTAATGCCTATACGGGTCAGTGTAGACCTGGTATTTATGGCAATGAAAGGGTACTCTACATTGCCAAAGCTCCAGGGTACGGATTTAGACATTGTCTTAGAAACATATGCATTTACTAGAGGGAAGAGAAAAGAGGGAAGAGAAAAGAGGGAAGAGAAAAGAGGGAAGAGAAATTCAAATATAGACGATAGATTTAGTTTATTACAAATCAATGCAGTAGGGTCGAATCACAAGGATCGAACTCACTAAACATTCGAAAGGGCCCGATTGCCTTAGCTTCGGAAACATCCCAATAAATCCTTGAGTGTGAGAGTCATTGAAAATGGTTAGTTGGTTGGGTTTTATGGTATATCAACTTTTGTTTGTTATTTAATATCAAACCTATTTTATACAAATAGTCACTTCTATTTCAAACAATTTACTTTTGCGTAAGTACAGTTTCAATGTTAAAAACAGTTCTACTTCAAGAAATTCAGTTTAGCATAAGTACACATTTTAAGAAACAAGTATTTTCACGAACTAGACATGCGGGACACTGCAGGAGAAGTAAGGGACGAACTTATAAGTGATATACTCCTGTGGACCCCATTCACATGGACGAGCAAAGGCAGGAAGACCAGCTAGAACCTATAAGCAACAGCCCTGTGCCGATACAGGATATAGCCTTGAAGACATCCCTGGAGCAATGGAAGATACAGACGGGTGGCGAGAGAGGGTCAGAGAGATCCGTGTTGACAGTGCGACATGACGCATTTTAGTTCTATTTAACCCATAAATAGGACCCAATCAGGTGCTACCACCCCGGGCCAGACCAGACCTGGGAGCAATGGCAATGAAAGAGCTCCGCATTCCCCAAAGCTCTAGTATTACTGGAAGCTAACCATCAGATTGTTTAGTGTCATATACAGGACACTCGTTGAGGGGTATCACCGTTCTGCAGATATACAGTCAATGTATTCTGCAGCCCCAGCCGACTGGGCAACATTGAAAATGTAAACATCATTTATTTAAGACTAAGGCTTTCATTCCACCTCAAAAAATTTAAGCCTAACTTTAATCTAAATGACCTGCCATCTGTGGATTTTAGGTTTTATTCTTTCGAACTTACATATTCAACGGATAGAATCAGAGTTTTAAGGCATTTTACTTGATTAGTTCACCAAAATAAGAATGATTGGTCGTAAGGAGAGAGAGAAGGAGAGAGAGAGAGAGAGACTTTCACGTAAGTCATAATATTTTTACATCTAGCAGAAGTATTTTCCCTAGTTAGATTAGATCAGATACGATATTAGATTTTAAATGCTAAACAGTCTTCGACGACTCTTTTTGGCGCTAAGATTTGTTTTGCATTGTTAAATCAAATGAACGCATTTGTCTGATTTTCTCAAAAGAAAATGTATTATTAATTACTGATTGAATATATTCTCAAACTGGTTCAATGCTAAAGTAAAAAATAAGACATCAAGAATAATTTAGAAAAATATAGAAATTCTCTTAGCATAGGCTGTAGCGTGAGAGTAATCCACGCCCATGAAACGAATAAAGTGATCAGTTTGAAATAGATAAATACTACTGACACTAGATGATGGCCTGGAATACAAGGGCCGAAATGATAGGACAACAAAGGCACTAATCTCAACTCAAGTGAATAGATATTTCAAAAAGTATAAAATTCATTAATTCTCCAAGAACACAGCATAAAAATGTAATTCGTTTAAATTGTTGTTTTTTTATAATACACTTAATTGCAAATATTACACTATCATCAAATGCATAGATTGATATAAGGGAAGTGCTGTGCTATATGTCCTCTGTGATACTGGAAAAAAATAAAATAGATTAAACATTTCGAACTTTCTCAAATGTCCGGTACAACTGTGTGTGTGTCTGCGTGTTCAATATGCAAATTAGGATAGCATTGGCAGTAAATGACGCTTGGTGACTGTCAGTTTCTCTCCTCTTATTAGAACAAATATTTGCCTTCACCTGTATTAGGTCCGATGATCACAAACTACAAAATGACAGTCACCAAGCACCACTGACTGTAACTAAGCTATTTTAACTTAGATATATCTACTCTATCCCCGATATTTCGATCGAGTGATTTGAAGGGTATGTCAACCATTTTTATGCCTAAGGTTGGTTGGTTTTAAGGCATATCAACCTTTGTATGTTATTTAACGCCAAATCCATTTTATGTAAATAATCAGTTCTATTTAAAACAATTCAGTTTAGTATGAGTAAACAGTTTAAATGTCAAAAACAGATGAATTTCAAACTATTCCGTTTAGAATAAGCACGCAATTTAAATGTAAGTACAGTTTAATTGTGAAAAACATTTCTATTTCTAGCTATTCAGTATAATATAAGTACAGATTTTGTTTACACACAGTTGAATATCAAAACAGTTCTATATCAAACAATTAAGTTTTGGGAAAATTCAGTTTCAATGTCAAAAAACAGTTCTATTTCAAATAATTCAGTTTAGCATAAGCATGCAATTAAAATGTGAGTAGTTTAATTGTCAAAAACATTTCTATTTCAAGCTATTCAGTTTAATCAAACAATCCAGTTTAGTATAAGTATGCTGATAGTTCCATTTAACCCATAGATAGGACCCTATTAGGTGCTACCACGCCGGGCCAGAGTGAACCTGGGAGCAGTGACAATAAAGGGGTGTTCCATATTCCCCAAAGCACTAGCATTACAGGGACCTCAACATCAGACTGTTTAGTTTTATATCCAGGACACTCGTTGGGGTCTTCTTACCCCTCTGCAGAGAAGCAGTTTGTGTATTTTACAGCCCCAGCCGACTGGGCCCTATGCCTAAGGGATTGCATTCATAGCATATCTATGTTTAATTCTTTTAAAAAGTGAACCTGGGATTAATTGTAATGAAGAGATACTGAACACTCCTCGGAACTGGAGTCTCACCACCAGATATAGTTTGGCGTCATTCAGTGCACTGCATTTTCTGAAGGTAGGTGTCTCATTCCTCAGGAGAGGATACAGTTAGTGTATACAAAACACTACCAACGTGCAGCACTGATATTTAGCACTCTTGGTTTGTAAATATAGCAAAATTACATATATATTTCTTTATCATAAATGAAATATTCCTGGATTTAAGTATGCTCTCTTAATTTTTTCGTTTATTTTTTTTCCTTAATTCTAGAATCGTAATATTCCGCTGGGACGACTTCAATTTAAATTTGATATATCTTTATCTTGTCGATAAAAAAAGATCAATCATTTTCATCCATTTGACCTTTGTGATAATTTTCGCGCGATTTCAACGCAAAAATTAAGCTTGAAATGAGCCCAATTTTGAAAATGGTGAACACCGGTACTTTGTTTTTCTTTTATTCATTTTTTTTTATTTGCCAAATACAGTTCCTCTGCCTAGTGCCCGTTTCCAACCTATAGTGACCCCCAAAGTCTATTAACACGTGGGGTTAGGGTTGCTTCTAATCACCTCTCAAATATCATTTGACAGTTCCTGTAAGTCGAGGCAGCCACTGCTCCTACGTTTATTCACCTGAAAGCACCACGACTCGACGCCCAAAATTAATGCATTGTGTCAAACTTTGTTCCCAATGTGGACTGGACCTGTTAATTTGTTCAGTCTCTTGGGAAACTGAAGGAAAAAGAAAAAAAAAAACATCCTAACGTTCAAACAGTATTTTTATATTGCTTCGTTTTACTAGCGTTCTTTCACTTTTTTATTCGTTCATTTTATTTGTGGTATTTTATTGTATCTAAATTTATTCTTTTAATTATTTTTGTACTTCTTTGGTGTTTTTAAAAAACATCAAATTTTATGTAATTTCCCATAGTATTTGTTACTTAGGTTATTTAAAAATGAACTTACTGGTTCTTATTTGTGGTATATACGTTTCTATTTAATTATCTCCCAGAACAACTCACAAGATACTCTGTAAAATAGCAATATATTCTAAGTTCATAAAATCCTTTGCCATAAATTTTCTTGTAGATATAAAGAGATACTTTTTGCAAAGTTTATCTTAGTGACTATCAGTATTTACCAAGTTCAGCTTATGTTCAAGTCAAATAGAGACATAATAATTAAGAATGTATTGCGCCAATTAGAGTTGTTTCTTTGTGACAACAATCAAAATAAGGATTCTAAAATAACCCATTAATTGCGTTATATCCAAAAATTTCTTTTAACGAGTAACCAATTACAAGGCTGGGTACGATTTTAATTATGTCAGAGTATAGTGACAAATTGTACGGAGGATCTTCAATGCAGCATTTGCTCGAATATTGATTGTTATTTCTAACAAGATGATATAAATATTTTGACTTGATTGAATTTCAACAGAATGGTTAAGTTTTTTTATGGTATATCAACCAATATAGGTTATTTAATGCCATATCCATTTTTATACATAAAACAGTTTTTTCAAACAAACAATTCATTTTGGCATAGGTAGGCAGTTTAAGTGACAAAAACAGTTCTATTTAAAACAATTCGGGTCAGCAGAAGCACACAGTTTAGTTCTATTCGACCCATAGATAGGACTATCAGGTACTGCCATACCGGGCCAAAGATGACCTGGGAGCAATGGCCAAAAGGGGTATTCTGCACTCCCCAAAGCTCCATCATAACTGGAGCCTCTCCATCAGATTGTTTCATGTCATATCCAGGGTATTCTTTGGGGGAGTCGGTGCAATAAAGAGTTCGACGTAATACCGAGAAAAGTCAATGCTAAACTTCTCAGCTCAGTCACGATTATTCATTAGGTGTCCTATTGTCACACTTTTCATTTAAAAGTATTGGCGACAATCCATGTTTTGTCCAGCAGACCGTCTCTGTAAACAAATGTAATGTCTGCAAGGATACAATATTTCGGTATATAGTTTCCAATACAAATATTTTCTATCCCGTCATAAACATTTCCCTTATACCATTCAACACGATATTTTCCTCGATTTAGCGAGGAAGAAACCGGTCCTCTAGATTGTAACTTTTTTTTGCTCTTATTCCCATCATGACTAAAATTTTGGGTCTGTTAATTACTCATGTATATTTTACACACAAATGTTTCAGAAACATAGATGCCATTTCATTGTCTAATAACATGACTAATTCTCGATCAAATTATGTCAGGTTCGTTGGTTGTTTCGGTCTTATGGCATATTAACCTTTGTAGTTTATTTAACGCCAAATCCATTTTATGCAAATAGTCAGTTCTATTTCAAAAATTCCAGTTTAGCATGAGTACACAGATTAATTGTCAAAACATTTCTATTTCAAGCTATTCAGTTTGTTCAAAGAGTTCTAATTCAGTTAATTCAGTTTCTTGTAAGTATTGATTTTTTTTAAAACACAGTTAAATGTCAAAATAGTTCTATATCAAACAATCCAGCTTAGTGTAAGTACAGTCTCAATGTCAAAACAGTCTCATTTCAAATAATTCAACTTAGCATAAGCACGCAGTTTACATTTAAGTACAGTTTCATGGTCAAAAACATTTCTATTGCAAGCTATTCAATTTAGTCAAACAATTCATTTTAGAATAAGTATGCCGTTAGCTCTATTCAATTCATAGATAGGGCCCAATCAGGTGCTACCACGCCGGGCCAGAATAAACCTGGGATCAACGGCAATAAAGGGATGCTCCACTTTCCCAAAGCCCCAGCATCACTGAAACCTTACCATCAGATTATTTAGTGTCATATATAGGACACTCATTTTAGTGGGGGGTTCTTAACCCTCTGCAGAGGTGCAGTCGGTGTATTCTACAGCTCCAGTAGACTGGACAAAAATTATATCAGATTTTAACAGCATGTGTAGAAACAACTCACCATTCTATGTTTTAACGCCTTTTCTTTCACAGCAAAAGACATTTCTATACGAGAAAAAAATTAAAAACCAACAGAAGAGGCGTTTTTACACATACTGTAAAAAATTAAGATCATTTGAACTAGAGTTTGTCAAGTTATAATATGAATTTTCAAAAAAACCTTTCTCACATTCACGAGTCTTATTGTCTCAAAGAAAATCTATATATAATCCTCAAGAGAAACTAATTCCAATAAAGCCTTGCTTATTGTACTCATTTAACCCTAAGAAAACGAATAGCCGGCATTTGTGCATGAACAAGACGTATATAAACTCGAGTATAGGGAATTTCTGCCGGAGATTTCCCCCACAAACATTACTATGCCTATATTGCAATTTTATAGTTTTTGAAAATATAATTTACATTGTCAACAGAAGTTTGTACCCTGTTATTTAACAGCCCTTAATGCAATTTAATAACAGATTACATTTTCTGCTTCTAGTGATGTAATCTTCAGCAAGTTCCACAAGAAAACCTAGACGAGTGAGTTAGAGTTTCATTGGGTGCCTCTTTCATATGCCCTTGTGCTACATCTAAGCAAAAAGCTTAGTAAATTGCTACATTTCAAACTAAGAGCTCATGTTTGAAAGAGCTACGGTCGCGTGACATTCGGGGTTCAATAACATTCATAAATAGGAACATTATTTAGCGCCAAGTTGATTATCATTTGTAAAATGAACCAACTAAACGTAAGCAAATTTCAAATAAATAGGTCAGAGAATCTTAAAAGTAAAAAATGACAGTTGTTTATCCACGCACTTCACAGACCAACACAAAATCGTTATACACACGTAATTTCAGTGGTGGGGAGGGGAAATAGAAATGTATTGAGCTTTTACATTTCTTTTTATCTCTCCTTGTATTATCTTTCACTGTGATTTATCAATGTGGGCAGACGCGAACTCTTACATTGCAGACGGCGACCATGCATTTTACAATGATATATTTGACACCTATTAGCTCGCATTTGACAAAACTACCTCCGAATAAAACTTTGGAAATCGTGTCTTATGATGTTAATGCAATAATTCCAAGCAACTTGCATAATTGCCAAGGAAATCATGGATGTAACTGACGTTTACTCAGATCTTTGAATTGGCACTCATATCAGTAATACTGTGAATATAAGTCTTCAGAAAAATTCTTGAAATCTAGAGAAAAAGCCATGAAATTACGCAAAGATAAAGCCCGAATAACATTTTTAAAAATTGTCTCAAAACAAAATTTTAAAAGTTGTTTGTAGATTAATAGTAGCCTCACTTACACAGCATGTAATTGAGCAATCGTTTTGTGATTTGTAAGATTCAAACTGTTTTATTACAAATTGCTCGAGCCTAAACAAGATTTAATCGAGCAAGAATAATGTTGGAGTCAAGGATTGCGTAATGGATGCGGTTATTAGGGTTAAAATTCTGAAAGAGGCTTCATGCATTTTAATTCACACTAATGCTTTCAGAAAAGCAATCTATCAATGGATAAACAGTATGGCATTGCTTCCACTGCGTGAGATCCGTGTTGGTTAATGGTCACTGAAATCAACAGCTCATTTTCCAAGGAGCCTCTGAAAGTGGTGTTTGATACCTGGCGTCGGGAATGCCAACGGAGCTGAGTAATTTCTTTACCTCACAGGTAGGGTCGTTTCCTGAGATGCAATCCACATTAAAAAGATTTTGTATCAGATTCTAAAACTGAGGATTTTGTTACCAAAATGTGTAAATAATTGGTTGATTTCAACGATATTTTAACCTGTTTAGGGATATTTTATGCCTGGAAGCTAGGGAATTGTCATTTTTCCGCCATTTACAGTTCTTTTGTAGTTTTTACCATAAGATTTTGCACACTTATATCAAGTATTCCGATTAAATACAAATAATTTAGTTTCACACCACAAACAAAACACACAAAGAAAAAGCTATATTACAGCTACACAAGAATGCTAAGAGCCATTTCGAACAAATCCAGGAAGCAGCACTCCACGAAATAACACCTGTACAGCTCCCATTTCAAAAACATCTAAGACGAACAAAACATTTGGGACACTGCTGTTGAATCAAAGACTAACTCTGAAGTGACGCTCTTCTATGGATCCCTTCACATGGACGCGCCAGTGTTGACCGTCCACCAAAAAATTATCGAAAATAGCTCTTTGTGTACACAGGATATAATTTGGAAGACCCGTTGAGAGCGGTGGGTGAAAAGTACGGATGATAGTCAGGAAAATCCGTTCTCTCAGCGGTACTTTAGTTTCAAGTAATTCATTATAATCCTTAGTAAACTATCGATTCAAGTAACTATTCTTAAAATTGATTTGCAGTTATATCTTATCGAATAATTAACTAGTCTCTTACCTTTATATGGCACCATAAAAGATACTGTCTGTCAGATTGGCTCTGAAGGAGTACTCAACACTTCCCAGATCTGCAAAACTGGTATCTCACTATCAGATACAGTTTAGAGTCATGCCTAGAACACCCATTTATTTGAGAAGAATTCTTTTCACTCTGCAGGGGATACAGTCAGTGAACTCTTATCTGCGCCGACAGGGTCGGCAATTCGATGTTTACAATAATTTGAGCTCTAATTTTTTTTCTTAATCGTATGCATTCTTTGGTCTGATGGTTCGCAGGTCTACTACATTTTATATATTAGTGCAACAGATTTGATCTTCACGGGTACCTTTCATGGATGCTTTTCGTTCACCAAAATATCTTAGCAGCAAACTAATGTAACTAAAGTTTCTAAGCAATATTTCTGCTGAAAAAAAATTCTTGATATTTGAATATAATGAGTTTTCTAAGATATGTGTCACTAAATCGCAATCAACTTCCTGGATTTTTTATATCTTGTTTTGATCTCCCAAATACTTACGTTTTTCTAAATGGGATATTTGTAAGCAACGTATGACGGAGGTTAGCGGAAAATGTTTAGTATTTTAGATGACATTTTCTTCTTTAGCGTTGATAAAATGACTATTTTGTTTTAATAAATGTGCATAATATTAGTTCATTCTACTTGACAAATATTAGATTGGAAATGTTTGACAGGTTCTTAATTTTAACTAGATTTATTTACATTAATTTAATGCAGACACCAGAGTGAATTTTACCATGTGTTGATATCATAATTTAATGAATTTCTAACTCGTAATAAAGTATGTATAAGTAAAATGTTAAAATCTTGCATCGAAACTTATTCTTTATTAGGAAAATCACCGTGAAATACCGGGAGTATTTAGGTGTTGAATGGCACTCCTGCTTATGATCAAAGAGTGATATGTACCAAGAAATTTCCAAAAACTTACAAATATACACATAAAAGGCGTGATTGATTATTTTATGCCTAATAATTAGAGAATTACCTTCATTGTATATCAATATATTTTTCGCGTAGCTAATGATTGTTTTTTCTCAGTTCTATCAAATACAAATAGTTTCTAAAGTGATCGATTGGACTTATAGATGGTACCATAACAGATACTAACAGTGTTATTCTACACTCAACATATAGTCTAGAACTTGTGCCCCACTCTCAGATCAGTTTAATGTCATACGCAGAATACTTTTTGGCAAGTTCTTTCCACTTTGCAGTGGATATTGTCACAGTATTCTAAGCTCCACCAATATGCACAAAATATAAAGCAAAGAGTGTAAAATGTAATATTCTCTCTCTCATATATATATATATATATATATATATATATATATATATATATATATATATATATATAAAATCGCAGATTATGTAAATCTGACCAGATAAGTGGATAAACCAAACACTTATAACGGGTTTAGTAGTGATATTTCTAGAAATTCTTCAAACTAAATTTTTTAATTCTTTTTACATTTTAGCAATTAAGGAAGTAGATAGAATAATGTTCGTCGATTGCTAAAATGTAGAAAAAGTCTTTTTGTCAGAAGTTTTTCCTTGAATAAAAAACGAAATATCACTAGTAAACACGTGTTTTGTTTATCCACTCTTCCACACACTCACACACATTATATATATAATGCTGTACATATTGATTTTTAAATAACACATTTGATTAGATATTATATATCGATATCTGACTTGTTACTTTATAATAGTATTTGTAGTTAAAGCTTCGAACCTCGTACCATCTGACTTTTGTTAAAAGTGTAGTTCACGCAAAAATGCATACTCCAAGTTTTCCCATCATTCGAAGAAAATCAAAAAATAATCAGCTGAGAGGGATAAAACGTACTTTTGAAAGATTTACTCGAAAATTGCTATTTCAACCCATCCTGAAAATTCTTAGAAATTATCCAGAAATTATTATAACAAATTATAATTGTTTAAAGTTAAGATATGTCAACTAGAATATGAAAAAAATATTCAAATTAACCCACGGAAACAAATGAATGCATCTATTCACAAGAATGTCCGTAAACAGCATACGAATCTTCGAAAGTTATCTAGTCTTTCGGCGCTAAGAAATATTAAAACCTTTTCTGAATCTAGTGCTGACAGAACAGTTTGCCGATCAAAATTTTTGGAAATGGTTGATTCTTCTTTCTTATAGAATGTTCTAATGTTTTCCCTCAAATGATGTAAAAACTACGAATCTCTATGCCAGTGTCAGTTTTATATTAAACACTAAATATTTTGAATGGCCAAAGATTTTTTTAAAAAGCCAACTACCCTATATTTCAAGTATCTATCCTCGCCCAAACAATTATTCAATTCGAGGAAGTTGATTTTCATTCTATTTACCATACATAAGATATTTTTCTCAAATAAATTTTCCGAGTTAATTCGGCCAAAGGATCTTTCGACAACGGCAGACACATGAAGCCCGGTCGTTTTAACGGTTAAAGCTTTGTAACAAATCGAGATGGTTCTCGTTAGTGTATATACTTACCCAATTCTTCCAAGTATGGAACAGTCAATTTTTAAGCGGAGTTTGAATTCTGAGTTTTGTTTAATATCAAACTCTTTGGGCTTTTTTATGACAGAAGGGTTAGATTGGTTTTGTCTTTTTGTGTATGCATTATATTTGGTTAGATTTTGATGAAGTTGGTTTCTTTTACAAACCTCAAGATTTCCAATGGTTAGGTGTTTTTGAAGAAATCCTTGAAATTGCTTGTCTGGTATTATTTTGGGCAAATTTGACTCAACCTGTCACAGTTTATGAGAATGTGTTTGATAGCGAGGGGTATTTTGAATACAGAGTTTTTCTTAACAAGTTGCTGTAGCAACGCTAAAGAGCCCAGACTACTTGACTATTTACCTATAGCTAATAACTAATGAAAAAAAAATTTAACAAATTTGGTACAAGACCACAAAAGTCGTGGTAAGGCTGGTCATCACAACCCTTAACTAGTTCCATTCACTGACTCAATGCATATTTCAAACATTCACCATATCAATTATTCGTAAAAACTTTCATACTACAGTCATCAAAACAAGTCAGTCACTCAATGTGTCACTAACCTAAAACCCTATTTACATATGAGGGGGCAGGTAACAATATAAAAGTTATAAAGATATTTACAAATGATCTCCACGAAAATCAATTCATACAAAATGGGGCGGAGAGAGGGAAAAAAGCTACATTAATACCTTTTTCAAGGTGATTAACGTTAAGTGAAAAATCAAACAGTCTTCTCTAGGATTTGAACCTGGGTCGATGTATCCATTTCCCTACGTCGTTTCCCAAACCAAAGAACATCAGTATACAGAGAAATTGAAAATGTTAACCACTCTTTACGGAGTATCTTTTCGTTTTAATTTCTTATCATCCCTACATGTTCACTGTCCCTGTCAACACATTCATAGAATCTCATTTACGTGATTAAAAAAAAAAAAGCTTATATTTCTGTGACTATCTTTACTAGAAAAGCAGTACTGATAGTACGGAGAACACCTGGGGAAGATTCCAGTAATATATTTACCGAGATGAAGAACTGGTGGAGACTTTGAAATTATATAGAAATATAACTCAGAAATGCTAACATTTTTTTAAAATTAAAAAAAAAAAAGAGCCATGGTTCTTAATATCGGAGAATCAACCCAAAATATATTTTCATCGGGAGAGATGCTCAAATCTAATACAAACAGAACGTATTGGTACTTAACTCTCCTCCTATAAGAAGATGCTGACATGAAAAGTGAGTGTTCGATAGAATAGATTAGACTGATATCTAAGGCAATAAATCCAAAAGAAAATCGACAAACATTTGTCACTTGTCAGAATTGCACTGCAAGACCTTTAAATGAAATCCTTTGATAAAAATGCAAGGAGATCATTTTGCTCTCACTAATCGAAATGATAGCCCACAGGAAGGTATGGAATAAATTTCAGGGCCAGAGAAGAAAAGAATTATAGCTATTTATTACCTGCTCCATTTTCATCCCTGTTACACACGGCTACGCTCATTGACAGCCAAAAGATAAACGACTTTAGGCAGGAGTAAGCATATACTCACGATCTCTCGTCGGCAATTTGCAGAAAACAGTTATTTACTAAGACAGCCTAGAATAAACTGATAGTGTGACTCCCAAAATGGATACTATCTTGCCAACTCTTACTCCACGGTGAGGCAGCAAATACACATAAAATAGTCATCAAATCAAGTAAGTCGCTCTATGTGTCACTAACCTAAACCCATATTTACATACGAGGGGGAAGGTGACAATAAAATGTTATAAAACTATATTAACAAATGATCCCCACGAAAATGACTACCTATAGACTGGGGGGTGGAGAAAGAAAAAATGCTACATTAATACATTTTTCAAGGTGATTAGCGCTAAGTGAAAAAAAAAATCAAACTGTCTTGTCCAGGATTAGAACCTGGGTCGATGAATCCATTTCCCTACGTTGTTTCCCAAATCAAAGAACATCAGTATACAGAGAAATAGATTTCAGTACCAGAACAATTTACTGAATTTCCACATACACGTTTAAGTCGGTTATCTAATGTTTTTAGGTTTTATTTTAATGGCACATCAACCAGTCAACGGGTATTTCGTGCCTAGAGGTGAGGAAACAGTGTAAATTGTACGTTTATATTCACATTTTTTGTGTAGGTAAAGAGTTTGGTTGGTGTCTTATGACAAACCTTGTGGGATACTAAATGCGAAATAAATATTTTGATTTGGTTTTATGGCATAACAACCATTGTAGGTAATCGAATGCAGAATCCATTTTTGTACATATAAACAATTCTTTTTAGCATAAGTACACAGTTTAGTTCGATTTGACACAGATAGGACACTATCAGGTGCTACCACTCCGGTCCAGAGTGGACCCGGGAGAGATGGCTATGAAGAGGTACTCTGTATACCCCAAAGCTCCAGCAGCATTACTGGAGTCTCCCGATCAGATTGTTTAGTGTCACGCTGGACACTTGTTGGAGGAGTCTTGTCCCTTCTGCAGAGATGTAGTCAGTACATTCTGCAGCCTCCGCCGACTGGGCAAGAAAGCTGTGTGTATGTGATTTTCAAGTAAATAGTTTGTCAGTAACTTTGTTTTAAGACGAATTGTTTGAGCTCATTTGTTCGAACGCTTTTAAATGTTTTCAAGTATTGCTGTTTAGCATAAGATTTGATTTCTTTGTTTAATGGCATATCCATCTTCGTAGGTTATTTTCATGAGAAAACCATCCTTGAAGGAGAGTAACGGAACTGTTCAACCATATATGAGAGGGTGGATAAGATGGTTCATACCTTTCCCAAGGGTATTAACCCAAAATTGAACGTAGCAGTGCGATGAGAGTTCAAATTCTTTTACTACAAATGGTGCAATCCAATACGTTAACTGCAAGTTGTTTGATTAAGTATTTGGTTTGATTATATCGCATAATCAACTCCATTATGATTTGTAAACATATTTAACAGGTATTACCACTCCGCGTCTGTGCCAGTCTAGGATGGTTTCTTTGTTTAATGGCATATCAACCTTCGTGGATAATTTAATGCCAAAGCCGTCTTTCCAGAAGAACAGCAGCGATGCTATTTTACCCAAAGCTCGGAGGATAAGGGGGTTTATACCTTCCTCAAGGTTAATTGTCCGAATGTGAACGTAACAGCGCGACTGGAGTTCGAGCTCACTGCGATACAGTGCGTTAACGATTACAACGCGAGGACACCCCCGTTGTTCTTTGGATTAATTGTAATGTAGTAGTCACTCTCCATTCCTCAGAGCTCTAGAAATGGAGATGCAGCATCAGATGTAGCTAAGTGTTATACTCAGGATACTGCTTTTTAAAGGGCCTTAACCCTTTGCAATTTTGCAACAGGGCAGCAAAATCTAAATTTATAAAAACGTTCGTGATAGGGTTTAAAAGTTAACTTAGTTCTCTATTTTTCACGAAAATAAAAAAATCATCTTTTCTATTTCATTGAATTGTTTTGAAACGACAATTTGATTAGTGGCAAAGACATTAACGACAGAGTTAGGAATGGAGTTTTAATTAGTTTTATTAGTCACGAAGACCTTTTCTGGAGTACAATTTTGTTAAATTACTGATCAAGCTTGTCTGGGCAGGGAAAAAAAAAAAAAAAAAAAAAAAAAAAAAAAAAAAAAAAATCAGTATTGAACATTTTTTTTTATTAGTTCTAAACATTTTACTGAGTTTCAACATACACGCTTAAGTCGGTTATTTAATGTTTCTAGGTTTAATTGGTTTGGTTTTATAACATATCAACCATTCTGAGTTATTTAATGCCAAATCCTTTTTATGCATTTTAAAAATATAAGATTTGATTTAGTTGGCTTTTATGGCATATCAACCATTGTTGGTTATCTAAGGCCAAATCCTGTTTATAAATGGTTTGTAAACATTTGGTTGACAACATATTTAAACGAGCCTGTGTACATTTGTTTGCACACAGTTAAATGGTTTTAAGTATTTCTAATAATGATGATTATATTTACTACTAATCCTTTGTTGACATACAGTTAAAGGATTTCAAGTATTGCTACTGAACACAAACACCAATCATTTATTTGCTAATATCTAAATGAATATACATATATGATTGGTAAGTGAATACTTTGTAGTGAATTTAATTTTAGATGAGTTAGAACTAAGTTTGTTTGCCCTCTAGAATTGTTATTGTTTCTACCCAAATCGTTTCAATTATTGCTATATATCACTAATAATTCAATTCAATGTTAGTCATCTAAGCATACAGTGAAATAGTTACTAGTATTTTTAGTTAACACTAAGTATTCTATTCAACAATATTCATTCATTTGCATAGACTCAAGTGGTTTCACGTTATGCTACGTTTGCCCAGTCGGCTGGGGCTGTAGAATACACCGACTGCTTCTCTGCAGAGGGGTAAGACCTCCCCCCCCCAACGAGTGTCCTGGATATGACACTAAATGGTGAGGTTCCAGTGATGCTGGGGCTTTGGGGAATCCGGAGTACCCCTTCATTGCCATCGCTCCCAGGTCCACTCTGGTCCGGAGTGGTAGCACCTGATAGGGCCCTATCTATGGGTTAAATAGAACTAACAGCACACTTTTGCTAAAATGAATTGAGTAAACTGAATAGCTTGAAATAGAAACATTTTTGACAATTAAACCGTACTTAAACTACGTGCTTATGCTTAACTGAATTATTTCAAATAGAACTGTTTTTTTTTTTTTCAACATTAAAACTGTATTTACACTTAACTGAATTATTACATATAACTGCTTGAATAGTTTGAAATGGAAATGTTTTTGACAAACTGTACTTATGCTAAACTGAACTATTTTCAATAGAACAGATTATTTACATAAAAATGGATTTGGCGTTAAATAACCTACAAAGGTTGATATGCCATAAAACCCACCAAACCAAACCTTATGCTACGTAATATCTATAATTTGATTTAGGCACTCAGCTAAAGAGGTTCGGGTACTGCTATCTAACTCTTATAATTCTGTTTAGCATTACTCATTCGTTTGCACACAGATGGTTCGTAGAACTGCTATCACTAACAATTCAATTAGACAGTCATTTCTTTACAAGCATTTAAGTCAAAGACTTCTTTTTAACCATTGAATTTATTACGAGTCATTTCTTAGCACTCAGTTTAAATGTCAAACAGTTTTGACCTACAGATCAGACCTATCATATGCTATCACTCCAAGTTAGAGGGGATCTGGGTGCAATAGCCACGAATGGGTACTCCACATTCCCCAAAGCTTGACTGAAGC
The DNA here is from genome assembly GCA_963585895.1 of Sepioteuthis lessoniana. NCBI lineage: Eukaryota > Metazoa > Mollusca > Cephalopoda > Myopsida > Loliginidae > Sepioteuthis > Sepioteuthis lessoniana. Next base: position 39,842 of record CAUZXS010005701.1, on the reverse strand, counting down.
CTCACCCTTAGATCTTTTTGTATCCTATACAGGACAATCACTGTAGGAGCTAACCCCTCTGCATAGATGATTAGAGATATGAAAATTACTTGCTAGACAGGGTCAATATCAGATTAGAGGGTAATTTTTAACTGCCTGGTCAACAGCTGTGTTTGCCAAACTAAAGTATTAAGTTTTTTGGGGTTTTGACATATCAACGTTTGTAGTTTATTTAATGCCAAATACATTTTTATACAAATAAACAGTTCTATTTCAAACAATTCAGTTTTGCCTGAGTTGAGTTTCAAGGTCAAAAATAGTTCCATTTAAAGCAATTCAGTTTCGCATAAGTATGCAGTTTAGTTCTATTTGACCCATATATAGGACCTTATCAAGTGCTACCCCTCCCGGCCCGAGTCAACCCGGAAATGAGGGCAATGAAGGGGAACTTCACATTCCCCAAAGCTCCAGCATTACTGGAGCCTCATCACCAGATTGTTTAGTGTCATATACAGGACACTCGTTGGGAGGTTTTACTCCCCTGCAGAGATTCAGTCGGTGCATTCTACAGCCCCAGGCGACTGGGCAATAAAATATTAAGAAAATCGATATTGATCCATTAATTTGAATTTGTGACTTTTTTTCCCATTGAGGAACCCTAATGGTGTTCAAGAGATTGGATTGTAATCTGTTGAATGCACATCAGAGAAAAACGGTTCCAGCCTACTGCTTAACAAGATTAACAACGCGACGAGAAAAAGAAAAAAAAAGAATCTTTTTAAAGCCAGAAAAAAATGGTTGAAGAGCACTGGAACGGAAGTAAATCTTTAAACTTCAGAGGCGTTCAAATTCGACTAGAAAAAAAGTAATGGAGAGAAAAAAATCAATTTGATTGGAAAATATATCTCAAGTGTTCGAAAGTGAAAGAAATTTTCAATGTGCAAATTTCACAGCTTTTTTTTATCATTATTTCTGTCCGATTCACCTGAGCTAATTTTGTTTGCAATATGAAAGTCAATCTTGAATGTACGGGCGAGGATCACTTAATCTGTAGCCTATTTATCAGCTAATTTTGATCAGAGAATTATCGCAGAATTTATTGCTGGCCGATTTTATATCGAAAACAAAGATGGTCGAAATGCATTTTTGTAAGAAAGTGCTTTCTTTTAAATATTGTGCTGCGTGCTCATTAATGTACTGATAAATGCAGGTAATGCGTGTAGAGGTATACAATAAAAGTCAATTGATAAACTGAGCAAGTTCTTGTAAAACTAACACATGCGTGTGTGTGTGTGTGTGTACACATACACGGGACAATTGCTAAGTCTTATACCGATGAAGCCAGTTTCTTCATCTTGAAGATTCTAATGACTTCCATTTCAGTCTATGACCAGTGATTACTCGTCAATCGATATCATAGGCATCAGTCATATTTAACTGTTTTGTGCCTCCTTAGTTCAGGATACACATTTGCAGACTCAGGCATTGAGAGTAGATTGGCAAAGTTGAATTGGTTCTGATTAAGATGAACTGGCCTTTGACAATTGCACACGTTCACGCACACACACATTTCTAAGACTATATATTAGTTGGCCAGTTCATACTTAATTACCTTTTCGAATACTGCATTTGATTTGAACTTGTTTGAGGTACTCAAGCTTCAAAATGTGTTGTCTTTCCCTCATGGAATCTTCTCAGCTCACCACACTAATTTATAATGCCGTCAAGTTTTTCTTCAGATTATCTCTAAATTTTTTCAGGGATTGTGTGAAAGACACTCAGCAGTTCTCCGTTGAAAAAGTTGTTTGGGAAGTCTACTATCCTCTATTTTCTCAACCTGCCGATTTCAACTCATGTGATTTTTTTCAATGTCCCTACATTCAGATCTGTTTAGGCGGCTCAAGTAGTGTAGTGGTTAGCAAGCTTGACTAGTAAACCTGCAAGAGAGTTCGATCCTCATTGGATGTCCTATTCATTTGCCCTTGTGTCACATCTAAGTAAAATTTTGGGAAATTACTACATTCAGATCTTTTGAAGACAGAGTGCGGCGTTAGTGACAGCTGTTTTATATTAGGGATGCGTCATAGGCATTTTCGGTGGATTCTCAAGGCTTATAAATATACAAACATTATATAACACGTGTGTGTGTGTGTGCGTATTTATACCATTAAATTAGGGTCAGAATTCCTGTTGCATAGTGGTAATTTACTAAGCTTTTTGCTTAGATGTAGCACAAGGCCGCATAAATTGGGCACCCAATGAGAATCGAACTCACTCGTGTAGGTTTGCTAGTCTACCTTGCTAACCATTACACCATCCGAGGTGCCCATTCCTGTTGCATAGTGACTTACGTGGATTGCCATATCGTAGTTATCGAGGACAGACTCTGGTTGCGTTTATGCGTTCACTATCGGACTAATACCATTGGGAAAAGTATTAACTCCTTTATCTATTTAAGGATTAAATAGTACCCCTACTGTACTACAAGAATAGATATAACATTAAATAACCAAAAGAAAGCTAATACGTCTACACATGTATCGAATATATCAAATGTAACTATAGTGGGACAAACGTTTTGAAACTATCATTCAACACAAAAATTGTAAATGTTTGCATAAAAATAGTAATTTTCATACAAGAAAATATCCGATAATTTATACTTTGACATTCTTTATAAAATGGGTAGTTAATATTGACTGATCATTTAGATAAACATGCAGATTATTTGAAATTCAATCTTAAGTAAAATCCTGAATTTCGGATAACACATTTCAACAGAAAGGCAAACTGATTGGAAACTTAAGACTTGCTTTACTTAGTTTAATAGATATAAATGCATATAAGGGGATATTATTTTTTACTGTAAAAATTCCAAAGTCTCCTTAACTTCCTTGCTACACAAAATACCCATAAAAAAGGTCCTTAATGTTTCTAAAAGTTCAAATATACAACACCCTTTCAATGAGACAACGTAAAATTTTACTTTTAGAACAAATTTATATAGAAATAGCAATCAAATACAATTATTTCAATTGAAATCCTGGCTATAAATATCTGGGCTATTTTTAACAAAGTAAATTAGAAGATTTACCATACAAATTTTCAACACCACCTCCACAACACCTAATTATATTCAAGTGACTATAATTAAATACACGTTATATTTGAACAAATAATAGACCATGGAATGAGGAAAACTATTAAGCTGCTTTTAGATTTCACTAAGGTATGAAGCACATTAATCAATAATGGCTCAATGTAGTCATCTAGAAAAGTCATGCAATGACTTGCAGCATGATATTTATTCATTGCTCACCCTAGCATGGAACATATACTCAGACTACATTCACCAGGGCGTTTCTTCGATGACTGACAAACTACAGATTAAACCAATAACTAGTCAAATAGCAAAAAAGCAATACAATTGTTGAAAACCATACCTTCCATCACGCAACGATTGATTTCACAAAGACCAGAAAAGTTTATTCAGTATTCTACCAACCAAAAAAAATCTCATCAGTAGTCTCAAATTCTCGGTTAATCAAAATGCAACGTGAATTAATTCACCATTCTAAGTGGATACATTTTTAGCCCGCCCCATGAGCATCTAATTCATTGGTTTGGTTGTATTTGCTTAATGGCTTATTAATCTTCGCGGCTTATTTAATGTCGAAGCAAACCTTGTAGAAAAATAGTACTAGTAGTATTTAATGTATAGCTGGTAGTGGGGATTTAAATTTTCATCTTTCCCAGGAGTATTTATTCCGAAAGTGAACCTAATAGCACGACATGAGTTCGAACTCGCGTCAAGGCCACAGTCCAGCATTTTATCCACGATTCCCCCCACCGCCACCAATTGAGGATATTCATTGTGGAAGCTGTGCATACAGTAACCTTTTTCAGAGTGAAAATAGAAATATTTCTCTTCAGATTTCCAACTCATATAACGATAAACATTATCTAACTTGAGCCTTTTTTTTCTTGGGCTGTTATTGGTTTAAAATACCTTGTTTCGTTATAAATGGTTGAAACATGTAATTGCGATGTGGTTGGTGATTTCTTGCCAAATCAATAATCAAAATTCGCATTTGAAACCTAGTTTAAAAAAAAACAAACTAACCAATGGTTGCTTTTATGTCGCATGATTTTTTAATAGTCGAAAGCAGTAATATGTCCGTTTGTCTTTCTGAAAGAAAGAAAGTGTAACCCAATTTAATTTAGCTTTGAAAAAATAGCAAACAGAATTAATGTGTTGCGATCAAAGCTATTTTAAACTTCTTACCTACCATTCCTATCTTTTCAACATTATATGTAGTTTGGTGTCATAACCAGATACCCAATGTGGGTGTATTTGAGTATTTGCTACCAATAAAATCCTAACTAAGCATATTTTAACACCATCTCCAAGGGATTTTCGCTACAGCCATGGATATGCCTTAATGAGGTCTCATGTATTGTGAGATTGTCACAACCACAGCAATGGACATCAAATTTTTCATCAAACTATCATCTGCGAAAAGTATTGGGTGCCTAACAAGCTCGATCTGCAAATTGTTACTAGTGAGTTCAAGTCATTTTCTACTGTAATCTATGGTAATTTTATTCCTTGACGTTAGGAAATTGCGTTCATTGTTCTTTCGTAGTTTTGTTTTGTGTTTATACCGCTGCACATGATACTATTGAATATAAATATTTAAAAAAAATATCTATTTTAAGCTATCGATTTCCTAATAATCCATTCTTTAATTAGTTTCAAATACTTTTTATAATACTATGATTTAAAAAGGAACTCGCAATTCTCAGTAAATTCACTAAGCTTTTTGCTTACATATGGCAGAAGGCCGTAGCAATCCTCAGTAAACAATAATAATTTCAAGTAACTATTCTTAGGCTTCGGCTTCTTTGTTTAATGGCATATCAACTCTTTGTAGGTTATTTAATGCCAAAGCCATTCTCCTAGAAGAACAGTAGTGGTATTATTTAACCCATAGCTGGGAGGATAAGGGGGTTCATACCTTTCCCAAGGGTATTTGCCCGAAAGTGAACGTAATAGCCCGACTGGAGTACGAACCCACTCACTACGATTCCGCAGTCCATCGCTTTAACTATTACACCACGAGGACACCCCCAATCTATTCTTAATGAAAATGATTTACTGTTATTTAGTAGCAAGGAATCTGATCAAGTACTAATTTTATCCATAGAGTGTAAGCTAACAAAGACTACTACTCCGGGTCAGAGTTGATTCGAGAGTAAAGGCACTCCCTCCCGATCTCCAGAACTGGAACCACATTATCAGATATGGTTTTGTTTCATACTACGAACACTGTTAGTGGGTATTACTTCGTCTACAAGGGATACACTCAGCGTATTCTAAGCCTCGCTAACAGGGTTAACTGACAATGCGAGAATGGAAAGATGTTAGAAAATATTCAAGTATTCTGAATATCACCAGTGCCCATTCTTCCAATTTCAGAGATTTGTTTTCGTTTAATATTGCCGCATACACTAATCATTTGTGAGACTAAATAAAACTTAAGATTATCTTATTTTTGGTAGATTCTGTAATACCACTGACTACTGTAAATAACTGACTTTTCCTGAAGTTCTTCCAAGTGAGACTGCTTTTGGTGATAGATACGAATTTAGATAGATACATCTTGAGCTTCTATGCGACTACTATAACTATCTTATTACCGACCGTCACAACATCTTTCCCATAGGCTCGTGCTGGCAATTATTTTCTTTTGCGATTTCGCTTTGTCTGCTGAACATTCTTCGAGCGCTGCAGACCAGCGACCGTGTAAAGGCAGCTATCACTTAACAACGACTCAATCCTACCCATCATCTTCTCTTCCAGCCTTCACGAACGAATACAGCTTTGCTCGCAAAATCATTAAGTTGATAGTGTTCACCGACCCCTCGCACCCAAGTCTCATTGGCAAAAATCCTATTTATCAAACACTGTTCGTTGCCTTGCTGTATCTGACCACACCATAGAATGTTGATTACTTCCTTAGGGGAAAATCTGTTGCCGTGCGTCTGGCGTTATATAGTCCACGTGGAAACTACTCATCGCTGTTCGTGACCTTTTTGTCCTCTGCAGTGTTCACTCTTCTTCGCGTCCGAAGGCCCTAATTCGAAAATGCGTTTTTAAATTTAATCCTGATGCTTTCAGCTTTTCAGGCGGGATAGCAGCCGACATTAATCGAATTAGTGCAAGTAGATCTATGTGGAAAAGCAAGTACAGACCATTTTCCTGATAGCTGTTCAAGGACAGTCTTGACCCAAGGGATAAAACAAAACAGGTTGGTGTGGCTAATGCATTCTAATCAGCCTGTTTAGCACTGGTTAGAATGTATGCATTCCTGGTTAATAAAAGTCTCTGTGACAAAAAGAATACATTACGAATTCTGTTTCTTTGGGAAGAAAGCCAACGGAAAAGGACATACTAAGAAAAGCATTCTATTGCACATATGTTTAACCAAGCTTTTCCAAAAAAAAAACTCTTGAGAACTCACTCATGCGCATTTAGTCTTTCACAAAATGGCATATGCCGTTGATAGGCAAGTTACATATTCTTACGCACATTAACTTAATTTGAAGAAAATAGTCCCCGGAAACAATGACTTCAGAATGTATACAGATGTAATTAAGCATATTCAATAAAGTGAGCTACAAACATCTGAAGTCAAATGAGATAAACCCCTTGTAGAAACACTTAAGTTGTGTTGATATTGATGTTCATCGTTTAAAAAACAACTAGTGCTTAGGGAATAAAAACACAGAAATTAGGGATGATTTGCTAAAAACTTATCTGTACTAATTTATTCAATTTTATTTTAAGCGCATATCAACCCTTCTAAGGTTATATTTTGAGCCTAGAAGAGAGAATTTCGTTCCTGGTACATTTATTTTTTCTTTAATTATTTAATGCTTTTTACTCAATCATATCAAACATAACTTCGTAATATTAATAATTATCTGGTTTAAAGTAATCATTTCTATTCAATAATAGTTTGTTCAGTTATATGGTTTAAGTATGTTATAGTTACTAATAAACAATTACAGCTTCCAGTAACTATTCTTAATTTTAAAAAAAATTACAATCATGATATGAACTATTCCAGTCGAATACGAATAATTTACAAACTGATCGATGTGTTGTATAGTTGAGGCTAACAGGTACTTCCGCATCAGGTCAGATGGTTGGCTAGTTGTTTCATTGGTATCTCAACTCTCGATTGGTTTGGTTTGGTTTGTTTTATGGCACATCAACCCCTGCAGGCTATCCAATGCCAAATCCATTTTTATGTAAATAATCTGTTCTATTGAAAACAGTTCAGCATAAGTACACAGTTTAATTGTCAAAAACATTTCCATTTCAAACCATTCAAGCAGTTATATGTAACAATTCAGTTAAGTGTAATTACAGTTTTAATGTCGAAAAGCAGTTCTATTTGAAACAATTCAGTTAAGCATAAGCACGCAGTTTAAATGTAAGTACGGTTTAATTGCCAAAAACGTTTCCATTTCAAGCAATTTAGTTTACTCCATTTTAGCATAAGTATGCTGTTAGTTCTATTTAACCGGTAGATAGGGCCCTATCAGGTGCTACCACTCCGGGGCAGAGTGGACCTGGGAATGATGGCAATGAAGAGGTACTCCGCATTCCCCAAAGCTCCAGCACTGCTGGAACCTCACCATCAGATTGTTTAGTGTCATATCCAGGACACTCGTTGGGGGGGGGGTCTTACCCCACTGCAGAGAAGCAGTCGGTGTATTCTACAGCCCCAGCCGACTGGGCATTCAACTCTCGAGGGTTATTTAATTCCGTATCATGTTTATGCATGCAAATGATTTATAAGTGAATAGTTTTAGGTAATTTTTGTAAATGTACCAGAACTCATGTTTGAACGCAGTTAAGTTTCAAAACTGCTATCTAACCCTTATAGTTCTATTTGCACAGTTAAATGATTTCAATTGCTATCTATCACTTTATTTGCAATCAAATTCTTTCAAGCATTGTATCGAGTACTAATAATTCAATTTAACATCAGTAATTTGTTTGCACATATTTAAGTGGCCTCATAAAAATTGTAAAATGATCAGTTGTATTTAACCCATAGATGTTACCCAAACAGGTTCTACCACTGCTGATAAGAGTGGATCTGGAAATAATGGTAACGAAGGAGTATTATATATTTCTCAATGCTCCAGGACTGGAGCCTCACCATCAGAAAGCGAGTATCATATCCAGGACACTCAGGGGTCGGTGATCCCAGGTCGAGTCATACCAAAGACTTATAAAATCGTACTTGATGCCACCTTGCTTAACACTCAGATTTATAAGGTAAGGATCAAGGGTGAAGTTGAGCAATACAAGGAAAGGAGTAGCGCCCCCCACACCTTGGTGCAGTAGTTATCGAAAAGGGAGCCTTCGGGTCACCCTCGACGGCGGTCGCCAACAAAAACTATCTTTTAAGAGATGCAGTCTGCGTATTTTTACCCCGTCAGTACATTTGAAATATGAAGGAAACAATGGCTCTAATAAGCAATGATAATCATAAGTGCGCTCGGAACTGCACAGACTCGATAAAAAAAAAAAAAATTAAGAAAAAAAAATAAAGAAACGAAGCTTCTAAACTTTCGCCTGAATTAGGAGAATGCTGGAATACAGAAAAAAGTTTCAACTAAACCCTCGTTTGAAAGCAGCAGTGTTTTCTGGTATGAAAACTCAAGTGAATGAAAGAATATATGTCCTAATTTAATCGCGAATAAAAACGAAGTTAAAGCAGTCATAAAAATCTAATGAATAAATTATTTATACAACAAACATCACGTGCATGAAAACAGTTTATCACTTTGAAAAAAAAAAAATACTGAAAGAAGTAGCAACATTTGTGAAGTCTTAACTTCTTTTCTTAGAGCACGGTACTTATTCAAAATTGGTCTCTTAAGGAACATTAAAAATACCATGAATAACGTCTTACTGTGCTGTGCATAATATGGAAATCTATTTTCAGACTTAAAACAAAGTAACAAATATGTAACAGACAACAAAACAATGCCAACCCGCGGGATGCTTGTTTCCTACGGGGCATCCCACATTTAACCGACTTTTTTTTTTATTTACACATACCTTCATCGAGGTGGGGGTTCTTAAATACGAATATAAAACAATAAAAGCAGTTGATTCCTGTTTATCATATAGATATTTCACGATAAAAGTTTGTTTAAAGTTAAAACTATCTCAGCGTTTCATATTCTGTTCAATACAGTACGAGTTTATGCGCATTTCTTCACATTCCTGAAAAAACAATTCTAAAAAGTACTTCGGTTTCATTGTCTTTTAGGTACACTTCATATCTAAATTAAATTTACCATCTAATTTGACAAAATATACATTTATTATCTTCCTCAAGATGCATAAGTTTAATAAGTTTTGCAAGTGGAAATAGTTTATATTAAGACTAGTTTAAAGGTTATATTTCTAATACTATAAAAATTAATTTAACTTCTGAACTTCCTCCCCATTAGTAAACTTTTTTTTAAACGTTCACTAGATTTATTTTCCGGGTTAGGGGATTGAATTTTCTTATTAAAATTATATGCATAGAAAGAAGTTTGCCAGTGTAGGCAAGTATTAAGAGTTGATGGTTTCTATTTCGCCGTCCATTCCTTGCGGGTATCTTGTATCAACCACTTTTTTTCATTGCTTTTAAAACCGAAACCCTATTCTTATTGTCCATTAAGGTTACCGAATGCAACAAAAGGCATCTGAAGAAGGACAAAAGGCTCTTCAGTATAGCAAGAAATATTGGTACAGCAAACTTCAATAAGTAGAAAATTATAACGCCTCATTTGAAATATAGATACTCAGAATAGTTTTGACACAAAGTCATTCGTACAGGGCAAGAAGTGATCATAGAATTCCTTACTGTAGCACTTCCTCTTAAAAGAAAAATATAAGACAGCAAGTTTGAAGAACTTAAATATCACACTCACTACACAGAAACTAAGCCGAGATTCAAGCTTGTTAATAATAAAAAGTTCGGTTTTATGGCATATCAACCACGCTTGGTTATTTAATGCCAAATTCAGTTAATACGTATATATCAATTATGATTTGTAAACATTTTGTAGATACAAATTTAAATGATCAAACATTTCTAACAATTTAATTTAGCATAAGTCAACAAAATTAAATGGTTCTAAGTATTGCAATATATCACTAACAATTCAGTTCGGTTTCTTTGCTTAATGGCATATCAACATTTGTTGGTCATTTAATGCCAAAGTCTTTCTCCTTGAAGAACAGTAGTGGTGCTATTTAACCCATAGCTGGGAGGATAAGGGGGTTCATACCTTTCCCAAGGGTATTTGCCCGAAAGTGAACGTAATAGCGCGACTGGAGTACGAACTAGCATACTACGATTCCGCAGTCCATCGCTTTAACCACTACACCCTAACAATTTAATCATTTTTTTTTTTGTTTACACGTACAGTTAAATGCTCAAACAGTTCCATTTAAAAAATTATCAGTTTCGCATCTGTCATTTGCTTGCACTTGGTGTAAATTTCTGACAATTCTTTTTATCTATGGATAGGAGCCTATCAGATACAATAACTTCGGGCAGGAGTGGACCTAAGGGCGATGGCAGTGAAGGGGTATTCTGCATTCCCTATAGCTCAAGCATTGCTGGAGCCCTACCAAATGTCATATACATGACACTCGCTCTGGTGGGTCTTAGCCCTCTGCAAAGATGCTGTCAGTGTATTCTACAGGCCCGGCCGACTGGGCTAATAATAAAACAATATTTGAGATTGTCCGAAAAATTATCTGGATGAGAATGGGAGTCTAAAAATTTATCGAAACGAGATTAAATTGTGTTGGGTTAGGTTTTATGGCATATCAACCATTTTAAGTCATTTAATGCCAAATACTTTTTTATACATATATCAAAATGTTTTTAAAAACATTTTATAGATAATATTTTCAAACAATCCCGAGCTTTTTGAACTTTTAAAAGATTTCACTTAATTTTAAATAAACCAGTTTGTCATTAGTATAGTCTAAATGTCAACAGTTCAGTCAGTCATTTATTTACACATGCATAAATGATCAAACAGTTCTACTTCAAACAATTCTATTTCACCCATAGATAGGACTATCAAGTGCTACCACTCTCGGTCAGAGTGGACCTCGGAGCGATGGCAATGAAGGAGTATGCCGCACTCCTTAAAGCTCCAGCATTACTGAAGCCTCACCATCAAATTATTTAGGGTCTTATCCAGAACACTCGTTGGGAGGAGTCTTACAACTCTGCAGAGATGCAGTCGGTGTATTCTGCAGCCCAAACTGACTGGGCCAACAAGATTAAAAGATTCGTTAAACACAAAAAAAAAAAAAAAAAAAAAAAAACGATAAGCGCAATATCTTTACTATGAATAGAAGGCAGTCAGTGTTGATCTCTCATATACTGTTGGATGCTTAAAATTGTTTAATTCATTTCATAATAGAAAAACTTTGCGATTTTTTTGGGGGGGGGGTTAATGATCAAATTTTTAGGGGATGTATTGAAAGGAATCAATTAGTCTATTTTCTTTTCAGTTATAGAAAAGCCAGTCTCTGAAAAGAAAAAGATGTTTGAAAATTAAACAGAATTTTCAGCTAGTTCTACACTTGGTGTTAAAAGTCCAACGTCTTTTGAACGAGAACTGGTGAATTTATTGAATCATGAGACAATTTTTTTCTGAAACGCAGATAACTTCGAGACGCTTTGTAAGTTACGGCTTGTTAGCAGATGTAAAATAGTTTTATTCAAGTGTATTTACTACATACTATCGGGAAACCCATTACCAACCTTGTAGATTTTATCATTCGCAGAATTACGAAATTTAGCACAAGGTATAATTACTCTTTCACTTAAAGGAAAAAAAAAAAAAAAGCGTTCATGGGGATCACGTTTATAATTTCAAAACTTAGATACAAAATTTATGGAGGAAGTCTCAAAATAAATATAAGTGCGAATTATAAACAAAACTTGTGAGAACAAATTGAAAAAAAAAAAATAGTAAAAATACCAACACAAAAAAAGTGAATACATATCCGATTAGAAAAAAAACAAATTACATGACGTCAGATGAGTAAACACGTTGAGAATCAACAGGAGAGGCGATTAATCTTTATCACCGACTAAAAGCCCACGCTTCGCTTTACGAACATCATGTGTTTGACAACAATATTTCGGTAGGGTACACGTCGACGTAAAACACCGACGGTGTACGTTGGCTCTAAAAAGTATTCTAAGGCTCCCTCTTTGTTATTACTGCTTCATCTTTAATGATCTACCGAAGATTCGAAGCTTTTAATCATGAATTATTTGTTTCCACAGCGCAAATCAGCATTAAAAACATAAGTGCATATACACAAAGTATTTACACAGAGGGTCGCAAACAGTTTTAAAAATAAAGATGATTAGAGACAAACAATTTTATTTCAAAACACAAACCAATACTGTTATGTAAAATAAAATCATATGACAAATCTGTAAGAAACATTAGTATACTTATATTGATGTCGGTAATATTTGAAATGATTTAATTTTTTTTTTAATGCTATAGTTACTGAGCTTTTCAGAAATGCTTTTTACGATCAAAAGTATTGTTTCTGACAAATATAAATGTTGATAAATACCAGATCTTGAACGGCTCCGTGTTTTCCAGATTATCCGTTTTACGTCGACGATAGGTGTATGTTCTGAGAGAATAAGAGGAAACCCCTGTTTCCTTGTTATTCAGAGAACCTTGCTTAGTCAGGCAAATAGGCCTTAAGCTGCTTACTGTACGTGTTGTTAGTAAGAAATTTTCTGTCCTAATATTGAAAAGGCTCTTGGCTGTATACTTTTGGTGACGTGGCAAGAAACGGCACTTTCGGTGTGATTTGACCAAGAGACAGCATTTTATTCCTTAAGAAGAAAATTTGGCCTGTAAAAAGTTCATTAATATACAATCCAACTATTTCTGACAGCGCCAAGTACAACAAGTACCTGGGTGATTTCAAATTATACCTGTAGGTGGTGAGGGTAAAAGTTTCTACAATACTCACTTTGCCAAGTAAAGAAAAGCACGTATTAAAATCTGTACAAGTGAACGTGTTCAACAAGACACATTTTTAAATGTCTTCATTTTCCGATAATGTGCCTTGTCAGTTACTTTAACCTCAATCAAGAAGGGACAAATGTTTACATGAACAGTAGGGTATGGTTTCTTGGATTAGTAATTTATTTTGGGTTTTTCTCAGGTGTGACATAAGGCCAAATGAATCGGGCACCCACTGTGACTCAAACTCACATATGAAGGTTTGCTAGTCAAGCTTCTTAAGCATTACACCACCCGAGGAATCCTAGGTTTCTTTTTTTAATGGCATATCAACCTTCATGGATTATTTAATGCCAAAGTGATCCTTGTAGAAAGATGGCAGTGATACTGTTTAACTCATACCGGGGGGGGGGGTGTTCATACCTTTCTTGAGGGTATCAGGTTGAAAGTGCGACTGGTGTTCGAACTCACTTACATCATGGCCCTAGTCTAGCACTTTAGATTTACTGTCTTGGGCTATCCCCCTAAACTAAAGTATGTCATATCAAATTCCACTTACCTTTAGTTAGAAATTCCTTCAATTATCTGGGGTAAGGCCTTACAAAATTGTAAGCTCCGGACAAAGGATCTCAGTTCTATGCCCCTTATTTTGTCGGGCCTTCAAAATTTGGGATAAGAAAATTTAGAAGGAGAGTTACAGATCAGAGGTAACCAGTGAGATTCCGATTCAGCAAAAGAGCTTTCCATTTTAAATAGTAAAGATAAACTTTCAAAATCCCAAATTACTTTTATTTCCTGTTTTTCAAAGAATATTTTCTTGCTTAAACTTAGAAAAAATTTAATTGTAAATATTTTTCTACTCTTAATATGATAAGATTTAATATGACATTGGACCCAAAAGATTCATAGCCCATTCCAGTGCGTGCGTGTGTGTGTGTGTGTGTGTGGAATTTTATGATCTCCGAGGTGGCTATAAGGATCATGTTGAGAAGAAAAAGAAGTGACATAAATGTACAATATTTAAGATGATATCATGACAACGAAAAGTATACCCAATAGATGGATTTCGTAAATAAAAAAATAAAACCCCGAAAAGAATATAACTTTTCTGCCAACAAGGAATGATAAGACCTTGGAATAATTGCAAATAAATGGTGAACCTTACACTCCCCAAGAGTAGAACTGAACTCTTGTCGCCGGATTTAGTTTATTTTCATTCCAAGGAAACCTTTTCTCAAAAGTTCTTACCTCTCTGCCTGGGGTGGAGTCTGCATATTCGAATTGGTTTGGTTTTATTGCATATCAACCAATGTAGATTATTTAATGCTAAATCCTGTATATAAGATTCGTAAGCGAATTGTGTCTGTGATTACTTCTGAACGACCAAGAGCTCATTTGGGTGCACACAGATAATAGTTTCTAGTATTATTTTCCAACATAAATAATTCTATTGAATATTAATCATTTGTTTGCATACAGTTAATAATTTGTTTGCTCACTATAAAACGGCATTGCTATTCAACATTAATAATTCTATTCATGAAATTTTTCTATCTTATACAAACAAAACACAGCTGTGTGGTTTCATATATCAAATGATGATAATCCCTATTAAAGGATTGAACTGTTGTATTTGACTCATAGATGGGTCCCAAGCATATACTACCACCTCCGTATCAGAGTGGACCTGAAGGTAATGGTAATGACGAGGAACTTCACATTCCCTAAACTTCAAGTCTTCTATCAGATATATTTTTTGTCCTACCCAAGAAACTTGCATTCGGGTAAAATTGAATCTAATTAAACAAATCGATCGAAGAGTAGAATACGACATATAATCTCTTAAACGTTTTATTAACCAAATTTTATTGAATTATATTTCAAATTTAAATCTGAGTTACCTTAACACTGGTAAAGTTAAGAAATAAATACAGTTTCAATGGATTATATTACGTAAAATATAATCAAATCTTAATCAATGATTTTACTAATCTATCTACACACACACTCTTTCTCTTTCTCTCTATCTCTCTCATATATATATATACATAAGTAAATTGGCCGACCGTGGTCTAGGGTAACCCAAATGCTCGAATTTCAATAGCTTCTACACCCAAGTGCAGGGGAGGGAGTACTTTTTTCCTGGATGGTTCCACTTACTCTTATAATCCCGTGTTAATCAAGGAGGCATCAAGTAACATTTTTGAGCCTTTGATAAGACTCGTGCAAGAATTGAACCCAGGTCCATCTGACCATTGGCAGACACTCTAACCATTATGCCTATATATATATAATTTATTTGACAAAATTGAAAAAAAATACAATAAATATTGTATAGTTGTTAAATTCTAATGTAGAGCTTGTTTAGAGAACTGAATATGTAACATGATTACACCCAAGTTTCACTGAAAAAAAAACTTCAGGTAGACTCAGTCAGAAATGTTTGGGGACAATTAGGGGGGATATTTACAACAACACCATAGAAATTAATATAAATAAGCAATAAAACGCATTAATAGAAAGTTAGCGATTAAGCAGCCATTCATTTTTGTGTCTACATCCGTTCAATATCTCAGATCTACTATTTGATGATAATTTAAAATTCGGATACGTGGTAATAGCTAGCTTCTCTTCCAAACTGAGGAGGCAAAATTTGTCACCCGTCTTGTAATTACGAGCTTTTTTTATTAATTTCCCACTTGAAAATTGGGTCTTTACTATATTTTTTCTTATGACAAAAGCATGTCAAAAAAAGGGATTACTATATATGTATATGGCATGTAAGAAATTGGTTTTATGATTCTAAAACTTCTTTAGTGAAAGTATCTTGAGTTGAGTCAAAGTCTACTGTTTTTATTTTATCTATATGATTACTATCCTGGTATAGAATACGTTCCCTTTGATATTAATCATCAAGACAGCACTCTATGTTTCTATTAAAATTGGTCGGTAGTTCTTAGGTGTTTTTTTTTGTTTTGTTTTTTTGAGCGGGGGGTCTTTTAATTAATTTACTCGAATTAATGTGGTTGAAGATAGCGATAACATTTGGCAGACAGCTGCTGTTCAATATAACAATATTTTTGTTTAATATTTTATACAGTCCGTTAGAGAGTGGAAAATGCTTCTTTAATATTATGGAAAAATTACTTGTTTTTTTTTTTAACTGCCATGTAAAAGATAGGCGTAAACCATAGAATGTTCCACGATCTATTTTTTCTCCTTTTCCTTTTACCAGATTCAGTTTGTTCATCATTAGCATTATCATATTTACCCAACCCCTCCGCTCGGGCAGGACATGACACAAGGTCAATTTTTTAAGCGGAGTTTAACAGGTTTGAATTCAGAGTTTTCCTTCTCCTTGACTAGTTGCCTCACCAAGGCTGAAGAAAATCAGTCTGCCCTACTATTTACCCATTGGAGGGAGAATAATTGGATTCATACCTTTCCCAAGGGTATTAGTGCTATGTGAAATGCTATCAGTCCAGGATTTGAACTCGTGTCGCCGTGTCCAATTCCTGCGACGATAACCATTACACCATGGGCACCTCCATTATATGCAAGGTTAGTTCTGTACCCACTACTTTTTAATTGCCCAGTCGGCTGGGGCTGTAGAATACACTGACTACTCCTCTGCAGAGGGGTAATACCCCCCCCTTAACAAGTGTCCTGGATATGACACTAAACAATCTGATGGTGAGGTTCCAGCAATGCTGGAGCTTTGGGGAATGCGGAGTACCCCTTCATTGCCATCGCTCCCAAGTCCACTCTGGCCCGGAGTGGTAGCAACTGATAGGGCCCTATCTATGGGTTAAATAGAACTAACAGCATACTTATGCTAAAATGAATTGAGTAAACTGAATAGTTGAAACAGAAACGTTTTTGACAATTAAACCGTACTTACACTTAAACTGCGTGCTTAGGCTTAACTGAATTATTTCAAATAGAACTGTTTTCTACATTAAAACTGTATTTACACTTAACTGAATTGTTACATATAACTGCTTGAATAGTTTGAAATGGAAATGTTTTTGACAATTAAACTGAGTACTTATGCTAAACTGAACTGTTTTCAATAGAACAGATTGTTTACATAAAAATGGATTTGGCGTTAAATAACCTACAAAGGTTGATATGCCATAAAACCAAACAAACCAAACAAAACCAAACTACTTTTTAAACGATTGTTAATATTCATCTTTCTTCCTTGAGAAAATATCAGTATTAGAAGAATTACAAGATAATTGGGTATACTTTATGCCGTTATTGACTTGTTTAAAAATCTGCTTGGGTTGATTGGATCTTAACATGGTTTTTGGTTAGGTTTTCTGAACACAGGATCATCATTCAATTTTAAGATAAATAGTCAACGAATTTCAAGTCTGTTTCTATATCTGATACGAAACAGAAACTGATAAAAAGAGAGAGCATCATTTACTCTTTTCTTGAGGTGTTATTGGTGAAAATAAAGACACCACTATCCCCTTAAAGATCATGATTCCCGTGGTCTATTTCAGTATTGATATTATACAGCAAAAGACAACCCACTATCTTACACCCATCAAATGACCCCATTGGCACATCATGATTACTTTCTGTCCTCTTTCTAATCTATATAACTCTTTTGTAAAATGGAATCCTATGACAAGGTTGAATTATATATATATATATATATATATATATATATATATATATATATATATATATATATATATATAATTATCCACTATTGAATATATTGCAAGTATACACATCATCCAAGTGCTATTGACATGTATATTTTATCGAAAAGCTATTTACAGATATATCATTAAAAGCAGAAGATGTAAAATACACATCAACCACATCGAAGTTTGAGGAACACACGACGCAAGAATCTCAAAATGCACAAATAAAAAGTGTGGAGTATACAATAAAATCATAGGAAAATACTATACTTTCGAAAAACCAAAGAAACATTCATAATGAATAGAAATCTCTGGGGCAATTTAAAAAAGTTGACTAAATAAAATGAACAAATTGCAACGAAACTGAAATAGGTTGCACATAAACACTGAACCATAGAGTTTCTTTACGTAAAAGCAGCATTAAATTTTGAGAAAATAGAAAAGATTTTGTGTCAAAATATCTCTGTGAATGAAGCGAATAAAACATCACAATAATGCCATTGTACCATGCCAGTGACTACTCATTGTTGAAATGAGAGGAAAAAAATCTTCATAGATTGATTTCAGCTACCATTAAAGAGGTCCAAACCACAAACACATATATACACACATAGATTCGTATATGCACGCACTGATTAGCATAAAAAAACTTGTATATTTCTGGGGGGGGATACGTTTTCACACGCATTAAATCCACACAATGCCTTTTAAACTATATATATGTATACGAAAGCACGTATACATAAATATACATACATATTTACGTGTAACGCTTACACAGAATACATACATATATACAAACACAAGCACATAGAGATAGATAGGTACACAATCATATATATATATATATATATATATATAAACACATGAATATTTACATAGAGTATAGGCAAACGGAAGGAAAAGAAAAAAGATCATTAACAAAACGACCAAAAACATTCACGGATAATTAGCTTCAGTTGGAGATTCACAGATACAAAGGTGGAATTAAAATCAAATTAACAAATCACAACAATCTTTATTATAAAAGAAACTTAATACGACCAAAGTTCAAACGCCTTACGAGGACTGAAAGGTCCGAAATACCAGTAGCGTACACACGTATATATATATATATATATATAAAAGAAAACTAAATACCAAATTTTAAGTCGTTTTCGGACCTATTAATTTTAGAATATTATCTAAGAATATGTGTGTGTGTGTGTGTGTGTGTGTGAGTATACGGATAGTGTCATGATAGTCGACGAGAAAAATGGTATCAACGAACCGATTTCAAATTATGATGGAGGTTGTTTGTATTCACTTTGGCTAATGTCCACAGGGATATATGGATTCATTTCCTCTCCCCCTGCTAGCTACAGATAAGTAATACAGCAGACTAGATTGTCGGAAC
This sequence comes from Sepioteuthis lessoniana, assembly GCA_963585895.1. NCBI lineage: Eukaryota > Metazoa > Mollusca > Cephalopoda > Myopsida > Loliginidae > Sepioteuthis > Sepioteuthis lessoniana. Next base: position 20,696 of record CAUZXS010005701.1, on the reverse strand, counting down.
TGATTTAGCCAACTTGGAAGTAAAACCGCAAATTCAAGACTGTCTACCAAATCGTCATGGTCCAATGTTGGAGATAAAAGCCATGACTCTTCATGACTTACAGACTCCTGTTGTGGATTGTGTGTTATTCTTGTGGGATTGGGGTCACACAAACACCTATATATATATATATATATATAATGAAATTAACATGTCATTATGGACACTTTTTCTGTCTTAAATCAGAAAAATGCTCAAATACTGGCAACTAGTGCTGATTAAAACCTAATAGAAATGTTTTCTCACCTTCTCATACGTTTTATGTCCACCAGTTTCATGTATTCTAATTTTCATATACACATCGAATGAAACATGCGAGTAAATTGGGTGATGAATGATGATTAAATATACAATGTTCCTCACCCAATGCAAAAAATGGGTGAATGGCGAAGGAACGGTAGTAGGGAAGAGAAGATATATATATATATATATATATATAAGTGTGTTGGGTGCATACAGTTGAAGCATTTGTTTTAATATATACATAAATATACGTGGAAAGTGGATAAAACAAAATGGTGAAGTATTCAACAATATTTCGTCTTTATTTAAAAAAGACTTCAGTTATTGTTGTATCAGTTGGCAGTTTTGGTTTATCCACTTTTCCACTTATTCTTATCATCTTGTCAGCTTTACCAAAAGTCTAACATTTCACCACATAAATATGTGGATACAAACCTACTGTATCTCTCATAGATAAATACATCTGATAAATTTTTTAGTTTTCTTCTAAAACAATTATACCCTCAGGGTATTTTTAGAGGAACTTCATAAACCAAAACGGTGCTTAAATTTTTTAATTTATCAACAAACTCTACGTCACAGAAACTCTAAAATTGAAAATAAATTCGCATGAATATATTTTTACATCGATATAATTTCATATTATTTATTTCAATACTGCAATAATTATAATAAGAAGAAAAAGAGCAGCAAAATAACCCATAAGGACTCCTTATGTTAAAGCAACAATAGATAAAATGCAACAAAATAGTAAATTCAATTATTGTGATTTTAGAGACGAAGTTTTCTGTAATATTACGGACGGGCGCTGTCGTCAATCAGTGAAGGTGTCACGAGACTTACGCGTGCGGGCTGAATGACCTCCAAAGTTAGACGTGATTTTAAAATAACCACAGATGTAATATCACGTGTTTCACTAGTGACATCGAACATTCGCTGATCTTCGATTTGTTCTCCAGAATCTCTATATAAGAAAACAAGTAATGACATTTTGGCAGAGTTGAGACTAGACACCGAACGAGAAGGGTTGACTTTCGCTTGCTCACGGAGGCCTTGGGCAGGTGTCCCACGAGATGGAGGCAGATGAAAAAGCCAGAATAGAAATATTGTGCCTCTCTCTCCTATGTCGAAAAACCTTTAAACTCAAAGGTAATAAAAAGTTTCGTACCTGAACTGAGAAGTCGTTACGTGTTTTTCGAATTTCGAGATTCCTATGTTCTATATATATTAACATCATATGTCAATTTCGCAAATTCCTCTACATGGTTATGGTACATATCAATCACGTAATAAGCGAATACAGTAAATTAGCTCAAAATGATTGTAAGGCGAGAAAAGTTTGTGTGGGGAAGGTAATCTACTCGCATTTGAAATATAAAATTGACCATACGAACAAGTGGTACATGCTGAACTCAGAATCCGTCCAAGAGAATGAGACAATCTTCGTGCGAAATTTGAGATACAAACGGATCACATAATCTCGGACAGACGACTAGACCTAAGAATGTAACATAGCCATGCATGAATATGTGGGAAACGTACATAGAATGTTCATAACATATATACATAGAACATAGGAAATCCAAAACTCGAAAAACACTTACGACTTCTTAGTTTAGGTACGAAACTTTTTATTACCTTTGAGTTTGAAGGTTCTTCGACATAAGGAGAGAGATACACATTCTTTCTATTCTGGCTTTTCCATCTGGCCGCCACCATTTCGATCGGCGCCCGTAGCGCGCAAATTCGTCTAGCCTCTGCGAGCCCCGAAAGCCGACCCTTCTCGTTCGGTGTCTAGTTCCCAACTCAACTGACTTTTTTTTAAATCTCCCCAAATCCTCCGTGCTTCCCGGCATGACGTCATTCACATCCCCCTATCTGGGATTTTTATTTTGACATCTCTGAATGACACTTCCGCCTCGCGTGCGCACGTGAACACCTGCGTTCATGTTGCACCTAAGTAACCCATGCACTGAGCCGAAAGGTTCTCAGCCTAACTAAACCCAAAGGCATAAAACGAAATCCCTCGGCCATTATATTACAATAGAATAATAAATAATAATAATGGACTTAATAGCCCCGGCAGACTACAAATTGAAAATAAAAGAAAGTAACAGAAGTACCTAAACCTTGCTAGAAAATTTTAAAAAATATATGGCACCTGAAAATGACAGCGATACCAATTTCAATTGAGGTGATCGGTACCGTCACCAAATGATGGTTACAGGACTAGTAAACTTGGAAATAAGAGGACAAATTGAGACCATCCAAACTAAAACAATATTAAGATTGGTCAGATTACTGGAGACTTGAGGACACTTGTTTTCACTCAAACTCCAGGAAGAAACGATCTGCCAACTTTGGTGTGAAAAACTCTCAAAAGAGTAAAAATAAGTTTTGGTAATATGAATAAATGTTAATGAATAAATTATTTAATGCATTTATCTGTCCCTTTCTTGATTATACCCAAGCCTTTCTCTACTAATGACACAGTGTTAGTTTGAAAGTGCCACATTTTTTCACTTTCTATTTCAATGTGTTTTTATTTACTTATTTCATTATATCCTTTGACTAATATTCTATTACCTTTTGGCACGGACATACCAATTAGAAAGGAGATTTTTCTTTCATAGTCCAGAACCACAATATATGCTCTGTTTTTTTTTTTTTTAATTTTCCAATACGTTAGAATCGCAAAATTCCAGGGAATAGTAGTTCCTTTTCATTCTGGTATTGGTTTTGGTTGGTGTTTTTACCGTTTTTTAAATATCACTATACTTATAGTATTTGCATATTTTCAAATGAATATACTGTTTTATTTTATGACTTTTATTATATTATGTCGCGTTAAGATCGGGTGAACGGACAATCAGTTGTCAACTGTTTCAGTGCGATCTACGTAAGTGAAATCTATGTACGCTATTATTTGCGCATACACCAAGAAATATATACACTCAAACCGATATTGGATTAAATCTACACATGAAAATTGCGCACTTTTCTCTGATTCTAACTCTGAAGTCGAAATATACGCTAATATAATTATAGCTAGATCCTCATAAAGTGAGCGATTTATGACTCAATCTCTGGGACCATATCTAATTTCACCAGCCAGGACGTGCAATGACGTCACACCGGAAATGATGATGATGAAGAAGAATCATCTAAAATGGAGGGCAAATGAGAATGTAGAGCAAAGGAAACGTAGGATAGTTTGAAAAGTGCTGTGATCACAAAAAAAAAACAACAAAAAACAGGAATATATAAAGGAAGTTTTGATAGATAGATACTAAAAAAAGGTGCAGAGTAATAGGGAAAAGACGCAGATATATTAGGCAAAAGAGATATCTAGGTAATTAACATAGATTGATATGATCTAAAACAGATGCCAATTAATATACAATATATAATTCAAAAAAGTTGCAATCAAATAAAGAAGTTAAATAAACAAATGTCACTATTTCTAATAACTGGTAATTTTCACTGAAGTCTGACAGATGGATCGTTTAATTGATTTAATTTAACGGCACTTCAACCCATCTAGGTACATAAGATATTTATATTCATATTTTGGTGTAGCTTTTAATAGTTGTTTTTCACACTACTAAATGTCAAAATTTCTATCAATACGTATGCGGCATCTCTTCAAAGGGGTAAGACCTCTACCAATGAGTATCCTGGATATGACACAAAACTATATGATGGTGAAACCCCCTGTCCTGGGGCTTTAAGGAATATGGAGTACTCCTTCTTTGCCATTACTCTTAAGTCCACTCTAACCCGGATCAAGTCGAAGCATTTAATCATTGACTATACTAGCAACAAATGAACTCTACACAAGCAAATGAGGGTTAAATTGAATTATTAGTATTACATATCAGTACTTGAAACCATTAACTATGTGCACGCCGATGAAAATTTTTTTATCAAATTACTAAATGTAAATAGCAATACTTGAAAACATGTAACTGTATGCAAATAAAACTATCAATGTTTGATTTCAATCTCTGAAAACCTTTAACTGCATGGAAACAAATAAGCTCTCGATTGTTTAAAATAATGTTACATACGAACTATTTGTTGAGAAATATTATATATTTAATATATAGGTATTTTGTAACGGCTCACGTGTGCATAACAAGAAACATAAAAAAAAACAGACAACTTAAAAAAATGCACAAATATTACATTCCAAACTGAAATTAAAGCATCAACAGAAAATAAGACAAACGAAAGATTCTAACTATCCGTAACACTATAATCTTGCCTAGGACAACAAAAAATCACTTTGAAAACAATAGAGTACTGACCAATCTAATACTGAAGTCTTTCTCTCACTGAGTCCTCCGGCTCTTTTCCCACTCTAACAGCACGGTACCTCTATTTATACAATCTGGAGGTTAGCCATTTTCGTTTATAGGTGATCAGTGTTTAAACACTAGTGTCTCACTTCATTCCTATATGTATAAACAAGATTTGGCACTAAGGGTTGAAAAGCCATGATTTACAAACAACAAACCGACCATGTAATCTTTAAACTGAAAGCCATAGATGGAAACCTAACTGGTACTACGACTTCGAGTCAGTGTCGACCTGCGTGTAATGGCAATGACGTGGTACTATTTACCAACCCCTCCGCTCGGGCAGGATATGACACAAGGTCAATTTTTAAGCGGAGTTTAACAGGTTTTGAATTCAGAGTTTTCCTTCTCCTAGACTAGTTGCCTAACCAAGGCTGAAGAACCTAGTCCGTCCTACTATTTACCCATAGCTGGAGGGAGAATAAGGGGGTTCATACCTTTCCCAAGGGTATTTGCCCGAAAGTGAACGTAATAGCGCGACTGGAGTACGAACTCGCGTACTACGATTCCGCAGTTCATCGCTTTAACCATTACACCACGAGGACACCACAAATCTCTAAAACTAGAGTTTCAACACCAGATGCAGTGTTATACCAAAAAAAAAAAACATTTTTGGGGAGATTGTTGTATGAATAACAGAAAATCTTTCCTAATTTTTAAGTTTATTTTCAATACTGAAGCCGATCTCTGCATTATTGTAGTTTGGTTTACTTTGGTTTTATTTTTTGTTAGTATATCAATCTCCGAAAGTATTTAATGGCAAAGCCATCCAAGTAGACAAAACCGTCGTGGTAATATTTTACCTATATCTGATGAGATAAGGGTGTTCATACAATTTCCAGTGGTATAAATTCGAAAGTGACCGTAATACCGTAACTGGAGTTCAATTTCGCTTACTTCGATATCGTAGTTCAGAAAGATAGCTATTACACTATGATAAATCCTTTTCTTATACTTTTAAATGGTTTCTTTATTTCAAATGGCACATTATATTTCGTTAGTTATTTAATGCCAAAGCCATCAACGTAGTTGACCTGTGGTGGGGCTGTTTAAACGATAGTTGTGGATAGGTTTCCTACTTTTCTCTAGGGTATTAGTCCGAAAGTGAACGTAATAGCACAATTGGATTTCAAACTCACTTACTATAGTGTCGGAGTCCAGTAGGTCAGCCACAACGCCATTTGAACTTATGCTCACCCAAGTCGTTGTTTGAATATTCTATATTCATCCACGGACAAGCAGTTCCTTTTGTTCCCTTTTCCAGTTTACTAGGCTTCTAACTCTGATTAGTACCATTGTTACCTTCATTCTTGATAAAGATTTTTTTAAACTCTCAAGTAAGATTCTGATATTTATACCGATTCTGTTTTCCTCTACTTTTATCCTCTGGTCTGTTAAATGGTAAACATTTTGAAGAGTATATTTTTACCTTTATGAGTCAGTTGTTTTATTTTTATTACTGTTCATTCAGAACATCGTTTTGTTTTGTTTACTTTGTATACTTTTTTGATGACACATCAACCTTTGTTTTATTTAATGCCATAGCCTTCTTTGTAGGACGATTGGTACAATTTAGCTCATAGTTTTCTTCCGACAGAGAGCGTAATAGCGCGACTGGAGCTCGAACTCGCTTACAACAATGTCACAGTTAAGCACGTTGGCCATTACGCCATGAGGATACTCTCAACGTCATTTTGACATCAGCTTAGAAGAGCGCATATCGTAGGCGGTTTGATTTCGTTTGGTCTGGTTTCATGGCATATCAACCGTTGTAGGTTATTCAAATCGTTTTATGGGTATATATATTATATATGATTTCTAAACACATTTTGTTGATAACATCTTTAAACAAGCCTGTGATAATTTTTTTACAAAGTTAAATAGTTTAACTAATTTATTTTTAATACAAAAAATTCTATTTACTACAAATCATTTGACTGTACACAATTTAATGTTTTCGAACATTGTGATTATAACTAACATTACAATCATAACACCAGTCATTTGTTTACACACAGGTAGATGACCAAACAGTTCCATTTCGAACAATTCAGTTTAGCGTGAGTACAAAGTTTATATGCGAAACAGTCCTTTAGAACTCATTAATAAGACCCTATCAGATGCTACCATTCCGGGTCAGAGTGGGTCTTGGAGCAAGGGCAAGGAAGGAGTACCCCGCATTCTCTAATTCATGATTGGAACTTCACCATCATATTGCTTAGTGTTCTATCCAGGACAATCTTGGGGGTGTCTTAGCACTCTTCAGAGATGCAGTCGGTGTATTCTACAGCCCCAGTCGACTGGACCATCGAAGGCAATAAAAAGAAAAATAATCTCGGTGAAACTTACTAGAAATGTCTACTTTTGCTACGACTCCAGTTGGCTTGGGCAGTAGAATATGCTAACTGCACCATTGCAGAAGGGAGAGAGACTCTCGACAACGAGTGTCCTGGGTATGACACTAAACTGCAATCGATGCTGAGGCTTCAGTCCTGGAACTTTGGGAAATTTTGAATACCCCTTTATTTTCACTGCTGAAAGGATCAATTTGACCCAGAGTGGTAGTACCTGTTAGGGTCACATCTATTAGTCAATTAAGACAGTTTAATAATTTACTTGCTGTGTGAAAACGAATGAAATCTGTTTCGTTTAAAAATGTTCATCATTTACAAACTATATATATATATATATATATATATATATATATATATATATCAAGTATTCTTATCTAATAGATGGCCCAGTTATCTGGGGCTGCAGAGACACTGACTGCTTCACTGCAGAGGAGTTAGACTCCTTTAACAAGTGTTCTGGATATAACACTAATCTAATGGTGAAGTTTCAGTAATCCTGGAGCTTTGGAGAATGCGGAGTACCCCTTCATTGCCATCGCTCCCTAGTCCAATCTGGCCGGGAGTGGTAACACCTGATAGGGTTCTATCTACGGATCAAATATAACTAAACTATGTACGTATGCAAAACTGAATTGTTTGAAATAGAACTGTTTTGACACTTAACTGTGTAAATAAATTACAGATGCTTAATTGAGCTGTTTGTGATACATAATAATGGTTGTAACCATTTAACTTAATTGTAACCATTTAATTATAATAGTAACCATTTAACTAAATTGTTTAAAATAGAACTTTTTTGACATTTAAAATATTTACTTATACTAAACTGAATTGTTTGAAATATAATTGTTTATTTGAATAAAAATTGATTTGGCATTAAATCAATTACAATGTCTAATATGCCATAAAACCAAACCAAACCAAACTAATATCTAATAGAGATAATTAGCAAACATTTAAATCGTTTCAAGTATATCTATCTAATTCTAATAAATTACAAGGTTTTAAATAATCACACCGATTAAAAAATAATCGTTTGTTTCCACATAGTTATATGGTTTATACGTATTTCAATGTAATACAAATAATTATATGGTTTAAAGCATGCACACAAAACGGAATATATGTGCTATAATCAAACGGGCGACATCACCACTCTAGACGGAACCCCTCTTAAACTAGAAGACAAATTCACTTACCTAGGAAGCAGCGTCGCATCAACCGAAAAGGACATCGACACGAGGTTAAAGAAAGCATGGACAATTATCAATAGGCTATCGATTATATGGAAATCAGACCTAACTGATAAAATGAAACGCAGTTTCTTCCAGGCAGCGGTCGCATCGATACTGCTATATGGATGCACTACATGGACTCTAACAAAACGGCTGGAGAAGAAGCTAGACGGCAATTACACAAGAATGCTGCGAGCAATCTTGAACAAGTCCTGGCGGCAACACCCCAAAAGACACCAACTATACGGCCACCTGCCTCCTATCATGAAAACTATTCAAGTTAGACGAACCAGACATGCTAGACACTGCTGGAGAAGCAGGGACGATCTCATAAGTGATGTACTCTTATGGACCCCCACACATAGCCGTGCAAAAGCAGGATGACCAGCACGAACATACATTCAGCAACTATGTGAGGATACGGGATGTTGTCCAGAAGACCTGCCAGAGGCGATGAACGATAGGGAAAAGTGACGAGAGAGGGTCAGTGATATCCGTGCTACCAGAACGACATGATGATGATGATGATGATGATATTAATTGAATCATGATCATTTGTTTGCAAACAATCAGATGATTTTAAGTAACTAATAATAATTATCTTTTTTAAACAAGTTCAGCTTTAAGTAACTATTCTTAATGCATATAATTTACTGTTGGAGGGCATCTATTATTCTAGTTTTATACGAATCTTTTTAAACTAAATCTTTTTAATCCAGTGATCGGACCCTAACAAGTATTACCGATTTGGGTCAGAGTGAACCTGTAAAATAATGGTAATGCAGGGTCTCTTCACATTCCAGAATTGTAGCGCCCCTAACAGATGCTTTTTAATGTCATGCCCGGGACACCTAATCTTGTCTGTTTATAACCCCTCCACAGGGAATCCAGTCAAAATATTCTAAGCTCCACCGACAGGTATATCTTTATATATATATATATATATATATATATATATATATATATATATATAGTGTGTGTGTGTGTGTGTGTGAGGTGGGTAATATTGCATACGTTTCTACCTCCATTGTTTGCATAATGTTACGGAAATACTTGAATATTCTTTGAAGTATATTTAATCTTTGAAGCGTTCTTACTCTCTGATGATTATTGCGGAAATACGATAGGTTTCTTTCTGTTTACTGATAATCGTGACTGAATATCAACAGAACATTCAGCACTGTTTCCTCTTCATGTTTAGCCTGTGCGAAATGCAGCGGAAGCCGCGCAATGGAACGCTGAAACACTTGGTAATGACGCAGTAAATGCAGGCACGTGCGCCGATTGGTTTGCACAGTTTTAAAAAAAGCTATTTTGAGCACAAGAACAGTGAAAACAAAGACATAAACTCTCAGAAAGAGCTTTGAACCTGAAAACTTATGGATTGAAAGGAATTCGGAAGAGAGATTATGCACAAAATGTAATTGAAGTTAGGAAAGAATGAAGAATATGTTTGATGGAGTGGAACATAAAATATATTTTTATAACATGCTTTATTAATACACTAAATACGCACTCACTCATACACACACACACATCTTGGATATTTGTCGTTTTGTTTTGTTCATCTATTCAAAAAGAGCTATATTAAAAAATAAAATAAAATAAAATAAATATCATAGCTAAATTAACAATAATTGTAATTAATAATCAATTATGATATTTTTATGTGATATTTATTTTAATATTTCTTAGTCTATGGGATTTTACATGGATAATTAAACATGAAACTAATATCGAAGAGTACTGAATAAAAAAACAGCAACATGGATTTTACATAGATTTTTATGGAGAAATGGTAGATTTCGGTAAATTTTACAAAATTATAAAAACAAGTGGAAAACTGGCGAAACGAAACCTTTGTAACGTGTTTAGTAGAGATATTTTTTTCTTTATCGAAGGAAGAAAGAAGTTATTCCTTGAATAAAGAACGAAATATCACTTCTAAACCCGTTGTAAGTGTTTGATTCATCCACTTTCCACTTATTTTTTATAGCTTTTTGCACAAATTTGGTTAAATACCACGGAACTTTACTTTTTTGATTATGTTATACTTTTTCTCTTGCTTTCTTAGAAGTTTTTTTTTTCAGGGTTCACTTGATTGAGAAGTTGCCCCAGGTTCTGCTCCCATGCGCTTTTGATTATATCGATTAATCGTGTCTACCGGATATTTTGTAGGCATTATAATTGCTTGCTTAATTTTAGTTTGGGTGCGATCTTTATTTTGTAAGTAGGTTTATTATGCGGCCCTGTTTTGGTTAGAGTGTTAATTACTGAAAATGTTGAATATGTTAGCGCAGTTGTTAAATTATATTTTATTTACGTTTGCTGGTTTATTTTGAACACCGATAGCGTCATGGATTTGAAGGCTATCTTTGTGTAGCTTTCATCAAATGACATAATCGAAAGCACAAGGGAATAGAACCCAGGGCAAATTTTCTACCAGTAGAATCCTGGTGCAATGAAACAAGCAAAAAGGTTATTTAGATCATGAAATGAAAATTTCCGTGGTCTTCAACAAAATTTGAATAAACGATAACTCGGTGCGAATATATATATATATATATATATAGTGTATATTTTATATATATATAATTAACCACCCTCAATGACATTTTGTTAAACGCATATTAATTCTATGTTCTTTCAGTACGAAGGAATTCTATCATTAGTTTTTAAAAAAATATCTTAGTTCCACCACGAGTGAACAGGTTGTACCCTTACAGATAAAGTTATTTGCTTTTTGTGACGAATAAAAAATTCGAAATCAATTTTAGAGTAAAATGCTCTTTACAATTCAGGGCCGCCTCTCCACCCTAGGTTTCTTTCCCTTCATATTTGTTTGAAATCCTCCATAAACTAAGGAACTTCACATTCCAAGCTTCCTAAACAAGTAATTTCTCTTCCAAAAGTTTCATGTCATCTACATGTCAAAAGGGACAGTCCTTCAAAATCATTTTTTTGATTGCTTTTGAAATGATTTACACCTTCCTATTCTATTTTAAGCTGAAATATTCCGCGCAGATCCAGGCTCAGATGAAATTTTATACATAAACTTCTTCTGATCAACAAATACGATTAAAACACTCCTTCAGCTAAAAAGATTTTATGCCAAGTTTTATAGAGATTGACTCAATAGTCTAATTGTTTATAAGCAACAAGCATACAAGTAGTAATTTACTAAAGTTTTTGCTTAAATGTAGCATAAAGCCGTATAAATGGGGTACCCAATGAGACTCGAACCCCTTTGTAAAAGTTTGCTAGTTTAGCTTGCTGACCATTACAATACGCAAGGCACCTAACAAGCATGCAAATATGGAAAATATTCTAATTATATATATATATATATATATATATATATATATATATATATATTCACCCAACACCTCAACACAAGCAGGATGCAACACAAGGTCAATTTTTAAGCAGAGTTTAACAGGTTTGAATTAAGATATTTTCTTCTACTTCTCTGGTTTCCATACCTTTGTTAAAGAACCCATTCTGTCCAAATATATACAAATTGCTAAATGGAGAATAGTTGGATTTATACCTTTCCCAAGGGTATTTGCGAAACAACCAATATTTGAACTCGTGCCGGCATGTCAATTTCCTATGACGATACCCATTACACCACGTCAATTCCATGAGATAATTAGGGAGTTTTGTATGGTAAGATCAATTTTGTTGAGAGCTTTACATGGAGTGATTCAGCAATTCGATCCTTGCATGAAAATCTCTTTTTGCAGGTATTGCAGATAAATCTAGAGTATTGTTCGAAGTCCTGAGTCTTCTGCCTGTTTTGCGCGCCGACATCTGCTCTCCATCTGTTGGTTGTGCTTTTCATTGCCCGCCTTGACTCCTTTTTTAAACAGCGTGGCGCCAGCCGCTGCGGTTGTCTGCAATCAGTTTCCAGCTGTTTGGGTCAATGCTCATGAGTTTTAGGTCAGGCCTGCAGAAATCTTTGAAGTGCAATGCTGGGAGGGCAAAAGTCGTACAGGATGCACTGCTTTACAGCAGGGTATTAAGGACAAATACCTGATACACCTTGCGTTTGTTGTTCAAGGTCAACTGATTGTTATCCCATACGTACTTGCTTATACTTGGCCATCTCAACAGCTTTAGACAGTACTCTTGTCGATTTCCTTGGTTTCAAGTGGCTGGTGATGGTACAGCTCTGATTAGTGAATTGGTCAGTGATTTCCAGCCATTACTTGTCGATGACAATTGATAGATGAATAGTAACACCGACACGCTTGACGTTCGTTTTCTTGACGCTCGTTGCTCAATCTCATTGCTGGCGTGGAAAACCTGTTGGAGGTCCTCGACGGATGGCTTAATTTTGGATGGTTGGGTTTTATGGCATATCAACTATTTCAAGTCATTTAATGCTAAATTCTCTTTATACATATATATATATTGAATATATGATTTGGTTTGGTTTGGTTTGGTTTGATTTTATGGCATGTCAACCATTGTTGGTTATTTGATGCCAAATCCTCTTTATACATAATTATCAAATATACATATGGTTTGTAAAGACATTTTGTTCACAACATTCTTAAATGAGCCAGAGTTCTTTTTCACACCGTTAAATGGCTTCAAGTATTGCTATATAACAGTCTCAATTTAAGATCAATCATTTGTTTGCTCACAGTTTAACCCTGAGATAAGATCCTATCAGGTGTTACCACTCTGGATCAAAGAGTAATGGAAATGAAGAGATACTCCACATTTCCCGAATCTCCAAGACTGGAGCCTCATCATCAGATTATTTGATGTCATATCTAGGACACACGTTGGTAGGGAGCTTACTACTCTGCAGAGATACAGTCGGGGTATCCTACAGCCCCAGCCGACTGGGTTGGTCCAGCGTCGGAAGTGCCTCATAAGCAAACCTCATTTCTCAATAGCGAATTTCTCTCTCTCTCTCTCTCTCTCTCTCTCTGTTTGGTGTGTATGTTTTTTATGTCTTAGAAAATGGACTCGGAAACCCGAGTTCAAATCCAGGAGGAGGCCAAATTTCATTTCACATAGCGCTGATATCACTGGGAAAGGTGTAAATCCAATTATTCTACTGACTATATGGAAACAGCAGCGCAGCTTGGGCGCTTTAACCTTGGTATGGGGACTGGAATTTAAATCTATTATACTCTGCTCAAAAATTTACTCTGTGTTACGTCCTGCGTGTAAGGGGTTTGATTATATATATATATATATATATATATTGTTACAATTTTACGCTAAAGATTTTCTTATCTGAAACATCTCTCCAGTGCTCTATGCACAAAAAGGCTGTGCAATATTTGAATATTTTTCAGGTATAAAATACGATTTGTGGAGGTGCCTGTGGTGTAATGGTTATCGTCGTAGGAAATGGGCACGGCGACACGAGTTCAAATCCTGGACGAGACTGATTGTATTTCACATAGCACTAATACCCTTGGGAAAGGTATGAATCCATTTATTCTCCCTCCAGCTATAAGTAAATAGTAGGACAGACTAGGCTCTTCAGCCTTGGTGAGGCAACTAATCTAGGAGAAGGAAAACTCTGAATTCAAACCTGTTAAACTCAGCTTAAAAAATTGACCTTGTGTCATATCCTGCCCGAGTGGAGAGGTTGGTAAATATGATAAAATGCGATCATAACAAAACTTGATAAAAACTTATGACTCAGAGTTTCGCGTTGTCGATCTGGAAGGAAGATTTTCATTTGATTATTTAGTTGTTTCTAACAGAACTGACATGAAGACTGACATCGTCAAAATGAGTCGTGAGGTTTTAATATACACTACCGAGCAAAAGTTTGGAACCCCATTGATTTTTTTTCTCTAAACTTTAAAAATGGACAAATTTTCTCGTCTTTAAAGAAATAACTTTATTTTTCTTATGTTTGCATGTAATTATGTAATCATCATCATCATCATCTTGTCGTGCAACCAGCACGAATATCCCTGACCCTCACTCGCCACTCTTCCCTATCGTTCATCGCTTCTGGCTGGTCCTCAGGGCTACATTCCGAATCCCCACAGAGCTGCTGTATGTAAGTTCGAGCTGGTCGCCCTGCTTTTGCTCGGCAATGTGAGTGGGGCCCATAGAAGAACATCCCTTATAAGCTCGTCCCTGCTTCTCCAGCAGTGTCCTGGTTTTATTTTGAATGTTTAACATGAAAAACTTGATGCGTTTACTTTGTCGCTTGGTCATAATTTTGTTTCAAGACAATTATCACCAACATGTTGATAGGATGACAGCTAAGATGTTCACTAACTTGGAATTTGAGAATTTGCCACATTCATCATATTCTCATGATCTCTCACCCACCGAATGCCATTTTTTTAAAGAATTGGACACTTTTTTCGCTAAAAAAACATTCCTTTAGAGTTTTATCGTATAGGTAAAAAAAAAAAAATTAATCGATGGCAGAAATGCATCGATGTCCTAGGATCATATTTTCGCAGATTAAAACATTATTTAAATTCATTAATTTAGAAATAAAATTTGATTCTAAAATCAGCCATTATTTTACGATTTACCTAATATTTATCGATAGCAGAAGGGAGAAAAGATTGAGTTATGCTTTTCTCAAATGTATGAGCGCAAACATCTTGGACGAGGGTTTTAACTTGGTTTGTCGGTTTTCATTGACGTTTACATTTACCCCACAGGCGCTATCTAACAGTTATAAGAATGGTCATAAATTATTTCACTGAAATAATAAACTAATTATCATGTTATATAACAATTTGTGTCTCAGTCTTTTTCTATGCCTATACTGTGACTCCTGCTTTATCATTGGTTTATTTAGGTCACCAAATTTATTTTTGATACTATTTCTTCTCTGATTTAATTAATTGAACCATTTTATTTTTATTGCTATGCTTCTAAAGATGGTAAAGTGTATTTCTTTGATTTAAATATCATCACTGCGTGCTTTTTTTTTTTTTTTTTTTTTGAGGAAAGCACCTCAAAGCAATTATACTTAGGGCACTCACCCTAATAAAGAAATGCGAATACGTATGGACGTTGCATTCTTCATTTCAGCAGCTGAACACACATAAAAACCATAAGTCAAATCACATACACCACTCTTTATTACCACTACAATTTAATGCTAAATTTTTAGAAAGATAAATTTTCTTCAGTCTCCTTTTATTAAAATAAACAATCAAAACAAATCCCTTTTTATCAGTCGTTATCAGTAAATGCTCAACAAATTGTAAATTCCATTGGGATACTTGAAGCTTTTTCAATTTACTGACACTGTTTTTCCTTTCTGAATTCTTCACAAGCCCTTAAGACTCACACTCTGCATGAATCCACTGCTTATTTCATCTCCTATCGCTGTCTATTGGAATTAGGACAAACTTTTAGAGGGATACACAGAAACCCACCCTGACCGACCCACACTCAATGCACCCCACAACAAACAAACTCTTTACGAACAAAACCCAACCCTAAGTTCCATTTCCCCGCCTTTATTTTTACTTGGTAAGGTTTATATTCAAACATGAAAAAACAGAAATAAAACAAAAACAAAAAAAAAAAATAAAACCATAAAAGTAGAATATTTTCCTTTGTCAAAGATATATGAACACGCATACCCACATATACACGGAGACATACTTATGCACACACTACGCGAATGAGTTCGAGTCTCATTGGGTGTCCCTTTCATATGGCCTTGTGCCACATCTAAGCAAAAAGCTTAGTAAATTTCCATACTTATGCACACACCTTAAAACTTCACCTAATGAATCTATCGCCAAAAGCACATATATAATCTGTTTATCAAATTTGGCAAATGTTTTGCATAAAATAAGTAGACAGAAAAAATCAAAGTCACTACTCGCCCTTTATAATTTCAGAGACCAACATGCTTAACATTACCCTACAAGGCACGGAATAGATATCGTATTAACTCCTAATTAGACAGCCTTGTGCCACTATTTCTTTGTAAGGTTAACAAGTCATAATACTATGATAAGCGAGCAAGTTTCACTCCCCTGTTGCTATTAAACTGAGATTTAAAACCTCCATGGAAGCTGACTTTATACCCCGCCACCACAAAAAAAAAAAAAGAACTGACTTATTTTTAATTTCTTAATTTCATTTTGATTTACAATCCAGCCACATTGAAAATAGCTATTAATCTCAAACATCCATCACAGGTAGGATGCGAGACGAGGTCAATTTCCGGTTTCCCAAACCAAGACTGATTGCTTTATCAAGGCCAAAAAGTTTTATCTACTCTACTATTTATTCTTCTCTGAAAGAAATGATAGATTCATGCCTTTACCAACGACATTAGTGCGAAAATGAAACGCAAACAGCCTTGTCCAAGATTTGAACTCGTTTCACCGATTCTATTTCCTTAGACGATTGCCATTAAAACACGCACCTTCGAAAATCACATTGAAAGTGCCAATTTCTGTGTGATCATCGAAGTTAAATGATACAACGATCCTGGATACATGTTGTTCATCAAGTAAAAAAAGTTTCAGAAGCCCTTGCTTTGAGATCTCGGCTGCAACCTGTAACCCTGAAAAATAATTGTTCGACATCTTTTAACAATTCTGTATATTGATTTTAACTTTCAGGAATGAAAGCAGCAATATTTTTCTGATAATGATACGTGTCCGACACATCACTCAGATAAGCGTCCACTTTTAGCAACAATTATTTTAGGCAGTTTTGGGTCTGTGTGCGAGACTAAGCAAAACTTAGTCAATAAAACCACTCTGTTGATTAAAATATAGTTATCTCCTGTTTTAAATAAAATCAAATACAATAATCCTACGACTAAGCAGATCGACGTGCGAGCATGCATTGTTCTTCATGGCAATACCCAGGTCATTGTAAGTAAAGTTGGCGACCATAGTCGAGGGTAACCCGAAGGCTCCCTTTTCGATAGCTACTACACCAATGTGTAGGAGAGGGCGCTACTCCTTCCCTGGATTGCTCTACTTTACCCTTGATCCGTACCTTATAATGCTGAGTGTTAAGCAAGGAGGCATCAAGTACCATTTTTTGAGTCTTTGGTATGACTCGACCTGGGATTGAACCCAGGTCTCCCGGGCCATTGGCGAACACTCTAACCCCTAGGCCAATGTCCGGATTTCAAGTAATATTTGATAGATAAACTGGGCTGAATACGAACGACAACATGCCCACTTGTATGCAAGCACAGTAAAACTATCTTATATACGTGCAGCATAACAGCGTTTCATTAATTTTGACTTTTTATTTCATCTATGCTTAGTGGTGTTGTTTTTTTTTATCACATCGTTAAATTCTACGACTGTTAAAAAGCAATGTGCACCCCAAAAGATTTATAATCATATCCAATATCCAAAATACCTTTCTGACATGGACATACCTTTTATCAATTCGGGTACTGAAAATTAAAAGCTCACCAGATAAACATCCACAAACTAAATTACTTATCCACGTGATTATATATATATATATATATATGTGTGTGTGTGTGTGTGTGTGTGAGTGTGTATTTTGGCAAAATTTCTTCATTAATACATATTTCATTGAATATAATAGACATTTTTTGTCTACATATTTTTTTGCTAATCCTTTCGAATAGCCGTATTGATCTTATGATATTCGGCTGAAATTGGTTGATAAATGTTCCCTAATTAGTTATTTCCCCAGTATTTTCTCTCCGACTTTGGGCTATCATCAGGGGAGGATGTATTACAAAAGTGATTACATTACTACTTTGCAAGAAGAAGAGCGTCTGTACAGTTGTATTGTGTAGCGTTTACTTTTCGAATCTATTCTATAAATAACGTCAGTAGCTAAAACCATTTAAGTACATTCGCACTGGTTTTCAAATTAGTTCAGTTAAGTTTTGGTCGTATGTTCCTAATATATAATGCCTCGAGAATCTGTGGTTTTTGCTTGTTATTTTGATGTTCTAATATTGTTGTGTTTTCGGTAAGAATTTTCCGTAATTCTGTTGTTGGGCATGAATGAGTTTTTAAATGCTCAGCTATGGAACTTGTATCCGAATGGTGTATTGTATTTCTTCTCAATAGGGTAGTTGAGGTTAAACCAACATATGTTATTATTTTCAGAGACACAATCTCCTAAAGGACATTCAAATTGATATATAACATCGGTTTTTGCAAAAATCCTATCGAGGGAGAGGAATTATTATTAATGACTAAGTTGTAGGTTTTAAATTTATAATGATATATAATAAGTTTTATTTTTTTTATTAAGATCTGTGGGAAGTGTGTTTCTATGAATTAGTGTTTTTAATATTTTTTCATCTGATTTATAACTGCAGTGCATTTGGTTACGGTAAAAATGTTTGATATGTTTGTAGCACAGGGTTTATTTTGTTGGTTAACATTTTTAATCATACGTTTAATTTGTTTTTCGTCAATATTGTAAGGAAACCCATTATTGATGAGAGCCTATTTTATGTTTTCTACTTCTTTATAAAATATTGTTTTGTAGGAGGAGATCAGTTTGGCACGGGATATCAGGTTATTAATAATTGCTTTTTTTTTAATATCTGAAGGGGCATTAACCTTTAAAGTTGAGGGTACAGGAATTATTATTAGAGGGTTTCTTGTAAGTAGAGTTAGTGAAGTTATTATTGTTGTTAGTATCAATGGGAACATCTAAAAAGGAAATTTTATAGTTCTTGTTTAGTTCATGAGTAAAGTTAAGAACTGAATTTTTTTAGAAGGTGTCTTGTAGTATGTTGATTTCGTTAATGCTATTAGCAAGAATAAGGATATTATCAACATATCTTAGGTATATTGGATGTTTTATAATGCTATTAAAATTCTATTTTCAAGGTCGGATAAGTTGAAATTACTAAAGATTGGGCCCAGGAAAGACCCCAATGATACACCATCTGCCTGAACGTAAGTATTACCAAGAAGGTCATGAAATGGAACTTCTGTTTTATGCACATCTTCTGTCGTTTGTATATTTATGGTATTCAGTAAGTATATACTATATCTTATATCCGTACCGATTTAATAGCGTCATACAGACTCACACACATGGAGGTGGCTAAAGTTAAGAGACCTAAAATAAACTAGCTATTTTTTGGATAGAATAATGTTTCATTAAAAAATCCATTCACTGAATGAACCTTGAAAAATTTATTGAAATTGGATTATTTCCTGATTTTTGGTAAACTTTTTTATACAAATCGGAAAGGTCCATGGTGGATATGTTTTTAGTACACACATTATATATATATATATATATATATATATATATATATATATAAAACCTTTAAGTTTTCTGAATTCAGGCAGCTTAAGAATTCTAGTTTTTACTTTCAATCGATCACGCACATAAAATGTACTCCTTCTTTTACATACATAAGGCTTACCTTAAAACCCACTCTATTTGCTTTCTAATTCAATTCTTTTTAACTGGTATCCGTTTTACTCACTTTCAAGTAAAACTAAGTCTCTTTTACTCCCGCTACGTCCGTCTCTCACTCTCTCTTCTCTAAGTAACCTCTCGCTAAATATCACGCTAGCATGCACACATCGGCATGAGTTTAACACAGCGACGTCCAGGAAGGGACGGTGGGCATGAGGACCGGCTGGCTGGCTGGCTGGCTGGCTGGAAGGGAGGGAGGGCAGCCGTATTGTATGAATCAACAGCGAACGCTCTAGTTTTTTCTTTGATGACCAAACGTTTATTTATTTGTTGTTTTGCTGCTTTTCTACTTTTCCTTTCCTTTTTTTTTTAAATACCGGCCCCATGTACAGGAACAACACTGATTGGTCAGTGGTACTTTGAGAAAAAAAAAAAAAATGGGGAGAGAGAGAGAGGAAGAGAAAGAGAGAGGCGGCAGGGAAAAACTTTGACTAATGACCTCGGCTGACGTAAAATTTGATCCATTGAACAGATTTTTCCGTCTCTATTTTTGTATTCTTTTGCTTTTTTTTTTATGTCGTTTTGTTTTCCTTTTTATCTTACTTTTATTCGTTTGAATATAGTGAACGTGACTTTTTGGAGTTGATATTTATAACGCCATCCTTAAACTTATTAACAATTACACACCACTAACCAATAGTTGTACATTAAGGAGGTGAAAAAAATAATTATATTGATTGTTATTTTTTCTAATAATTTGTTTCCCCAAAAACATCGTAAAAACAGCACGCACAAACACAGATAGATAGATAGATAGATTGATAGATACATAGATATTTTGTTTCATTTTAATTTGAAAAATGTTAATACTTACAAACCTTATTTGTCAACATCTCTATGTAAATGTGTATATATATATATATATATATGGGTTCATCAGACGGTGTAATAATTAGGAAGCAAGAATAATAAAGCTTTATGAATGAGTTTTCGTCTCTCAATGGTGCTCCATTAGTATAGACTTAAGACACATGTCAGCAAAATGGTTTTGTAAATTACTCAATCTCTCACTCATACATATATATATATACTCACAAATT
>CAUZXS010005700.1:117500-142850 GCA_963585895.1 Sepioteuthis lessoniana | reverse complement strand
CAAGTTCATATTTGTATAAATACACCTATATATATATAAACACACACACACACACACACACACACACATATATATATATATATATATATATATACAAGTATGAATTTGTGGTTTAGAAACATATCCCTATATATATGTGTGTGTGTGTGTGTGTGTGTGTGTGTGTATATATATATATATATATACACACGTATATATATATATATATATATATATATATATATAAGGATATGTTTCTAAACCACAAGTTCATACTTATATATATACACATATATATACACACACACACATACACACATATATATATATATATATAACCGGACATTGGCCTAGCAGTTAGAGTGTTCGCCAATGGCCCGGCAGACCTGGGTTCAATCCCAGGTCGAGTCATACCAAAGACTCAAAAAATGGTACTTGATGCCTCCTTGCTTAACACTCAGCATTATAAGGTATGGATCAAGGGTAAAGTGGAGCAATCCAGGGAAAGGAGTAGCGCCCTCCCCTACACCTTGGTGTAGTAAGCTATCGAAAAGGGAGCCTTCGGGTCACCCTCGACTATGGTCGCCAACTTTACTTTTTTTACTTATATATATATACAAGTATGAATTTGTGGTTTAGAAACATAGCCCGATATATATATATATATATATATACGCGTGTGTATATATCGTCATCATCCTCATGTTGTGCCACCAGCACAGTTATCTCTGACCCTCTCATGCCACTTCTCCCTATCATTCATCGCCTCTGGCAGGTCTTCAGGGTTACATCCCGTATCCTCACATAGCTGCCGTATGTATGTTCGAGCTGGTCGTCCTGCTTTTGCCTGGACATATGAGGGGGTCCATAGGAGTAAATCACTTATGAGCTCGTCCCTGCTTCTCCGGCAGTGTCCTGCATGTCTGGTTCGTCTAACTTGGATAGTTTTTGTGATAGGAGGCAGGTGGCCGTATAGTTGGTGCCTTGTGGGGTGTTGAAGAATGTTTCACTTGTGAATTTACTCATGAAGTGATCAATTTTCCTGAAGTGCTTTCCTTTTGTAGCCTTATGCCAATCTTGATTAAGCCTTTGCATATATACAAATGTATGCATGTTTTTTATGCATGCAGATGTACGTTTGTATTTGTGTGTGTATGTGTGTGTGTGTGTGAGGGTTTTTCCTCAGTCCATATTATTAGATCAGAGTATACCATATGTCCACTTTTGTCCAATGTCTAACGTCCAAGTTTCCCTCTCTAACACTTCTACCTTGGATCAAGTATACCATAGCCCAGTTGTTTAGGGCTGTAGAATACACTGACTGCATCTCTGCGGAGGAGTAAAATTCCAACCTAAACCAGTGTCCTGGATATGACACTAAACAATCAGATGGTGAAGCTCCAGTCATGCTGGAGCTTTGGGGAATGCTGAGTACCCCTTCATTACCATTGCTCCCAGGTTAACTCTGGTCCAGAGTGGTAGCACCTGATAGGGTGCTATCAATGTGTTAAACAGAACTGTTTGACATTTAAACTGATTGCAAATGACTGATGCTAAATCAAATTGTTAGAAATAGAACTGTTTGATCATTTAAATGTAAACAAATGACTGATGATGAATTGAGTCGTTAGTAATTCGTAGCAATACTTGGACCCATTTAAATTTTTTATCTTATGCTAAACGGAATTGTCAGAAATAGAACTATTTGATCTTTTAATTGTGTGTAGCTTCAAAATGTGTTTACAAATCATATATTTAATATATATGTAAAAACAGGATTTGGCATTAAATAACCAACAACGGTTGATATGCCATAAAACCAAACCAAACCAATCAAGTGTTCTATGTCTGTATATATATATATTTTTGAATCTAAATGTGACAGGATTTCAAGCTAATTTTTAGTCAAAGTACTATATATATATATATATATATATAGATAGATAGATAAATGAGCATCCTTATATATATATATATATATATATACATATGTATATATATATATTTACCTAATCCCTCTGCATGAGCAAGATGTGACACAAGGTCAATTTTTAAGTGGACTTGAGTAGGTGTCAATTCTCAGTTTTCCTTCTCCTAGATTTGTTGCCATCCTAAGGTTAAAGAGCCATGTTTGCCCTACTATTTACCCTCTGCTGAAGGGGAAATAGAGTGATTCATATTTTTCCCCATTGTATTAGTGCTATAGGAAATGCAGACAGCATATATATATATATGAGGATCATTAATATATATATGAGGATCATTAAATAAGTTTCCAAACTTTTTTTTGTATGGCCACTTTTATTGATAGTACACACATGAAACTCCCCTTCGAAGTAATCTCCACCGGCTGCAATGCACTTGTATCGTTCCAACAACTTCTGGAAGGCCCCATGGAAGTCCTCTTGTGTGAGCACATCAATGACCTTCATCACAGCCTCTTTCATCTCCTCAGTTGTCTCATTACGACAGGCTATGAGCTTTGGGAATAACCAAAAGTCTCAGGGAGCAAGGTCTGGATGATAGGGAGGCTGAGGAACTGTTTTGATGCCCATCTTGGTCAAATAGTTTGTGACAAGGATGGAGTTGTTGACTAGTGCATTGTCCTACTGGAAATGCTACAGACCTGATTTGAAGAGTGCTGGCCTCTTCCGATGGAATCTCTTCCTGAACTCCCTAAAAACCTCAACATAGTATTCCTTGTTGACGGTCTGTCCACTGGGAACCCAGTGCATGTAAATGATGCCAGTGCTGTCAAAAAAAGAGATTATCAAAAGTTTGTGGGTTGATTTGCTCAGTCTGGCCTTCTTGTGACTGGAAGAGTCAGCATGCTTCCACTGGAAACTCTGTCTCTTGGTCTCTGGGTCATAGCAGTAGATCCAGCTTTCATTGCATGGCATTTTTTCCAAGTTTAAAACAGAATTTTATTGCATATCGTTCTTCTAAAGTCCAGATTGCATTTTTGAAATTCACCAGCTGTGACAATCAGGCTTTAATAGTGTGTATTCCAATTCCTGTTGTAGCTGTTCATTTGAAGCTGAAATCATAAAAATTGGTCAGTCATCTCATAAGATGTATGGCAATAACATACTGAATTTTCAAGAGTCTATGACAATTTTAAATGCCTGTACAAAAAAAAGTCTCGAAACTTATTGAATACACCACACACACACACACACACTCACACACATATATATATATATATACATATATGTACATGCGTACATAGATGTACATAGATCTATCTATATAGATACTTACATATGTAAATACATACATACATATATATGAACAGGCTGAGGTAGCTAGCTAGCAGGCTAGATATGAATAAGTCTACATAGATAGATATGAACAGACGCAGACAGAGAGAGAGAGAGAGAAAGAAAGAGAGAGAGAGAGAGGGAGAGAGAAAGAAGGAATGAGAGAGGGAGGAGAGAAAGAAAGAATGAGAGAGAGAGGAGGGAAAGAAATAAAGTGGTTATGAATATGTTGATGCACTCTAATGATGCTGCAGACTATATGACCCATACAGGTGTTGATCTACTAATATCATTCAGATTTTTCTTCAAATCAGTCATGGTAGAGAACATATCCCATCACTTCTTGCCACATCGTTGTTGGATGAGGGATGATTATTGAATCCAGATCATTGTTGTCACTTGAATGTGTTTTTTTTCTTAAATTACGTTTTTTAATTTTTTTTAAAGGGGTTGGGATAGTAATAGGGATACCAGGTGTTATTCAACCACATTGCCCCAGGTGAGTGAGTCATCAGACTACCAGAGGTTCAACTCAGGGTGGAATGGGGGGGATCCTCACTAATCAAAGAAATAAAGACTGAATCATCATCTACTCCGCTTAGTGACCCCTCCACCCTCTGCAACATCTGCTGAAACATGAATGACCCTTGACTCACTTTGTCCTTTATACATCACAGAAGGAAGAGAATGAATTATTAAGAGAACATTGACAGCATCATCTCAATAGCTCATCTTTATCTATCTCTGTTTATTTTTCTGTTCAGTTGTTGTCAATAAAACATAACTAACCCTTGGTCACTTTCTACGAAATTTTACACATGGACTTATCTCCTTGTTACATTATCTATACTAGCACTGCTTCCAAGTACTGTGTCCTGGGTATGTCACACATTTGCATAAACGTTTGGTCTCTTTGTTTGGTTTGGTTTCTTTGTTAAATGGCATATCAACTCTTTTTAGGTTATTTAATGCCAAAGCCATTCTCCAAGAAGAACAGTAGTGGTACTATTTAACCCATAGCTGGGAGGATAAGGGGGTTCATACCTTTCCCAAGGGTATTTGCCCGAAAGTGAATGTAATAGCGCGACTGGAGTATGAACTCGCGTACTACGATTCTGCAGTCCAGCGCTTTAACCATTACACCACGAGGACACCCCCCGCATAAACGGGATATATTATATATATATAGTGACATCATAGTGGGTTCAAAATTACAGTCATGATGTTACGTTCATGTTTTAACCTAACAAAATCTTACTGAATGAGAAATAACCAAAACGGAGGTTGGAAATGAAAAGGAAATCTTTATAACATTAACAAAATGCAATACCTGCCAGTCGTATGAAGAAGGTAACCACTGCTAGTGGTGACTAAGTATATTTTCACCCCCCTAATAATAGTGTCCAACATATTTATGAGGAATGGGATATATCCATTAATGTTCATTGGTAGGTTATATAACAGTTCACTTTTATTACCCCAGCTATGTCATAAATAGCACCGCTACTGTTTTTCTACAAGGTTCATTTTGGTATTAAATAACCCATGGAAGTTGATATGCTTTTAAACAAAGAAACCATGCCAAAACTAAACTGAATATAGAGATGAGGTTCCAATTTTGGAGCTTTTGGATGTGTAGGGTTACCCTTTCATTGCCATTACTTCCAGGTCCACTCTGAACTGGAGTGGTAGTACCTGTTAGTCTCATTTATGGGTTTAAAAAAGGAATATGTGAAACCATATAGAGTCTTGTAGTATGAAGCTGTTCCTATTTCACATTTCCTTATATTTACTTGCCTAGTTGGTTGGGGCTGTAGAATATACCGACTGGTTCTCTGCAGAGAGGCAAGACTCCTCCAACGAGTGTCCTGGTATGACACTAAACAATCTGATGGTGAGGTTCCAATAATGCTGGAGCTTTGGGGAATGCGGAGTACCCCTTCAGTGCCATTGCTCCCAGGTCTACTCTGACCCAGTGTGATAACACCTAATAGGGTCCTATCTATGGGTTGAATAGAACTAAACTGTGTACTTATGTTAAACTGAATTGTTTGAAATATAACTATTTTGACATTTAACTGTGTAAATAAAAACTATACTTATACTGAACTGAATTGTTTGAATTAAAATTGTTTGACTAAACTGAATAGCTTGAAGTAGAAATATTTTTGACAATTAAACTGTGTACTTATGCTAAACTGAATAGTTTGAAATAGAACTGTTTTAACATTTAATTGTGTGTAAACAAAAACTATACTTATACTAAACTGAATAGCTTGAAATAGAAATGTTTTTGACAATAGAACTGTGTACTCATGCTAAACTGAATTGTTTGAATTAGAATTGTTTGACTAAACTGAATAACTTGAAGTAGAAATATTTTTGACAATTAAACAGTGTACTTATGCTAAACTGAATAGTTTGAAATAGAACTGTTTTGTATGCTAAACTGAATTGTTTGAAATAGAACTGTTTTAACATTTAATTGTGTGTATTATACTTATACTAAACTGAATTGCTTGAAATAGAAATGCATACCCATAAGAAGACCAATGACCTTATTTGTTCCACTTCCTGAAACTGGTGATCCTTACATCTTCCTGGACTAGGTTCCACTGTTTAAGCCGAGAAGCCAAGAGCTCTGACTGCTGTTTTGATAGATACAATTCACGAGCAAGATCATTCAGGTCTTCTTGCGTGATCCAGTTTGGCTCATTGCCACTTGTTCCTGAATATGTAGACTCAATATCTTCCAAAGATATTGACTCAGCAGAATCCTTCCTTGAAGGCATTTCTTCATCTAATGAGGAAAGAAGATCCTTATTTACTGGAGGTGTGGGTACAGGAAGATCATCTGAATGGGGAATGGGTCTCATAGCAGATCGAAGGTTGGGATATTTGATCTTTTTCCTAGAAGATGCATTGAAACTAGTTATTAAACCATGCAGTTAGTTCATTATAGCAAGGTTTACAACAGATATGTGGAACCCAAGACTTGTCCTGACCACCAATTTTACAGTCAAAATAGTGAAAGTAGGCGGTTCTGAGGAGGGAAGTGATAGTTCTACGCTGTGCAACTGTTGTGAAGTTCCCACACACGTAGCAGAAAGAATTGGCCTTGTTGAGGCATCCTCGACATTTTGACGTGCTTGAAGCCATTAGAGAATCTGAAAATATAAAAAAGTAAAACTAAATGTGCATTTGAAAATGTGATACTAATATTTAGTAACCCAAAAGATGTGTAACATGATAGTTGAGGGACACCAACCTCCTGCGCCGCCTGCGAGACAACCTCTTCCAACAACTGCCAGAATGTAGATTGAGACCTGCTGCCTTAACTGTCCAAATCTGTCTTGATATATATATATATATATATATATAATGCTATCACTTACATTTCGTGCATAATAACTAAAAAATAAGCCATAAGTCTCACAATATTAGAATTAACCCTGAATTCATATACGCCTTTATGGACCGTATATGCACAAAATGCACACTATGCATATCTAAAAAACTTGAGGTGATGAGTAAAAACAGATTTCAAATTTGAATTCAGCACCCTCAAATTAGGTAATAACAGGTATTTTTGTGCTTGCCTCAATTTCTTTGTAAACCAGTGTTATTAGTGAATTCAATTCTCTCTGGGTGGCCAATATTTCAGGCCTTATGCAACAACTGAGCTTAGTCAATAACTACTACTTACCCCCACCCCCACCCCTTTTTCCTACATTTTTCACATAGGTCAAGGAAAAAGTTTCAAAAACAATTTTGATTCCTCCAAGGCAAGGCTTCTCAAAGTAGTCCATACAGACTCCTGGAGGTAAATAAAAAATTTATCAGAGTGAATTAAAGCTTAGGTGTCCACAGAGGGGGAATTTACAAGTTTGCATTTATGAATAATCTTATAATCCCGGGGTCATGGGAAACTATTCTCTCTCTGGCTACAGGTAAATTAACAGTAGAACAGACTGGACTCTCTAACCTTGGAAATGCAACCAGGGAAACTATAAATTCAAACTAGTTGAAACTTGACCTTTTGTCTCATCTTGCTTGTGGCTGTGGGGCTGGGTAAGTACATAGTTAAAACTATAAAACTGTGAGCAAATTATTTGGATGAGTGTAACGTAATGGCCGAGGGATTTCGGTTATGCCTTTGGGTTTAGTTAGGCTGAGAACCTTCTGGCTCAGCACATGGGTTAGTTAGGTGCAACATTAACATAGGTGTTCATGTGCACGTGAAGCGGATGTATCACTCAGAGATGTCACAATAATCCAGATGGGAAACGGAGGCAAGTGAGTGCGAATGACGTCATGCGCCGGAAGTGCGTGGAGGATTTTGGGAATTTGAAGAAAATTAGTTGAGATGAGACCTGCCTTGAGGGAAGACGGTTGGTTTTCGCTTGCTCGCGGAGACCTTTGTAGCGGGTGCCACACATGTTGTGGGGGGGCAGATGAAAAAGCCAGGATAGAAAGATTGTTCCTCTCTCTCCAAAAAACCTTTAAACTCAAAGGTAATAAAAAGTTTCGTACCTGAACTG
This sequence comes from Sepioteuthis lessoniana, assembly GCA_963585895.1. Taxonomy (NCBI): domain Eukaryota; kingdom Metazoa; phylum Mollusca; class Cephalopoda; order Myopsida; family Loliginidae; genus Sepioteuthis; species Sepioteuthis lessoniana. The sequence goes on along the minus strand of CAUZXS010005700.1, from coordinate 135,070 downwards.
AGAAGTCGTTGCGTGTTTTTCGAATTTTGATTGGTTTGGTTTGGTTTGTTTGGTTTTATGGCATATCAACCTTTGTAGGTTATTTAACGCCAAATCCATTTTTATGTAAATAATCTGTTCTACTGAAAACAGTTCAGTTTAGCATAAGTACACAGTTTAATTGTCAAAAACATTTCCATTTCAAATTATTCAAGCAGTTATATGTAATAATTCTGTTAAGTGTAAATACAGTTTCAATGTCGAAAAACAGTTCTATTTGAAATAATTCAGTTAAGCATAAGCATGCAGTTTAAGTGTAAGTACGGTTTGATTGTCAAAAACATTTCTATTTCAAGCTATTCAGTTTACTCAATTCATTTTAGCATAAGTATGCTGTTGGTTCTATTTAACCCATAGAGAGGGCCCTTATCAGGTGCTACCACTCCGGGCCAGAGTGGACCTGGGAGCAATGGCAATGAAGGGGTACTCCGCATTCCCCAAAGCTCAAGCATTGCTGGAACCTCACCATCAGATTGTTTAGTGTCATATGCAGGACACTCGTTAGGGGGGGTCTTACCCCTCTGCAGAGGTGCAGTCAGTGTATTCTACAGCCCCAGCTGACTGGGCAATCAAATTTTGAGCTTCCTATGTTCTAGGTATATATATATATATATATATGAACATCCCATGTCCATTTCACACATAGCCATATCATGGCTACGGTACATGAGATACGAATACTTGAAACCATATAAATGCTTGCTAAAAAAGACTGAATTCGGTTTTAAATAACCCAGTAAGGGTTGACATATCATTGTTGTGTTATGGGTGTCTCAAAGAAAATTGGGGTGGGGTGATCATAGCATAGAAACTAATGTGCTAAACTGAATTGTTTGTAATAGAACTGTTTTTGACATAAAAATTATACTTACACAGCTGTTTTGACATTTAACTGTGTGTAAACAAAATCTGTATTTATACTAAACTAAATTGCTTGAATTAGAACTGTTTGACTAAACTGAATAGCTTGAAATAGAAATATTTTTGACAATTAAACTGTGTACTCATGCTAAACTGAATTGTTCTAAATTATTTGTCTAAAAATGGATTTGGCATTAAATAACCTACAAAGGTTGATATGTCATAAAACCCAATCGACTAACCAACCAACCAACCAACCAAGTCAATTTTGGAAAGATCAATTCTTTGACAAATTGTACCCCTCTCCTAATGGTGTGGGTGGTTTCACTAGCCTTGAAATTTAAGTTGGTATTTGTAACTCTTCTGATAACTAATTGAACTTTCATTCAGCTTGGACTGTGTTATCATTATCATCATCATCGTTCTCTGGTTTTGTTTAATTTCTTTGTTTAATGTCATATCTAGTTTCATGGGTTATTAAATTTCTTTGTTTAATGACTTATCTAGTTTCATGGGTTATTAAATTTCTTTGTTTAATGACTTATCTTGTTTCATGGGTTATCAAATTTCTTTGTTTAATGACTTATCTAGTTTCATGGGTTATTAAATTTCTTTTTTAATGACATATCAACCTTCCTGGGTTATTTGATGCTAAAGATATCCTTGAAGAACAGTACTGGTACTACTAAACCCTCAGCTGGGTCATCCTCTGGAGGTGGGGATAATGATGTTCTGTAGAATTCTTTGAAACTGTTTGAGGCAAAGGGAATAATTCCTAGTGTTATAGATTCACCAAACAATTACAAAAGGCACTCAATGAGATTCGAACTCATCAAAGTAATTAGCATTAAACAACAAGAGATTCACTATAATGTTTAATTTTATTGATTTCTTAAACTTTGCTTACAAGGTCAGAAGAATGGCACACCCAGTGAGAATCAAACTCACTCGTAATAGTCTGCTAGACTTGCTTACTAACCATCATGCAATGCAAATTGCCCAAGCAAATACATTTAGTTGTTTACTATTTTACTTCATTGTGGCTCAAGGCTAGAAGTGTGCCACCCACTAAGAATCAAGCTCACTTACAAGGGTCTGCTAATCTAGCTTGCTAATCTTTAGACCTACTGAGGTAACCTTGGCAATTACAAATAGTTATTTACTAAGGTTAGCATAGATGTAGCACAAGGCCAGAACTTTGGGATGCCTAGTGAGGATCAAACTCACTAATAAAGGTCTGCTAACCATTAAACAGGCCTAGTGACTAGAGTGTTCGCCAATAGTCCAGGAGACCTGGGTTCAATTCCAGGTTGGGTCATACCAAAGACTTTAAAAATGGCACTTGATACCTCTTTGCTTAACACTCAGCAATACAACGTATGTATCAAGGGTAAAGTGGAGCAATCCAAGGAAAGGAGTAGTGCCCTCTCCTACACCGTGGTGTAGTCGTTATTGAAAAAGGAGCCTTTGGGTCACCCTCGAGTACGGTTGCCAACTTTAACCATTAAACAACAGGTGTACCATAAGGTAAAATCTTATTTATTTACTAAATTTAGCTAACTTTAGGGACACTCGGTAAAAATCATACCCACTTATAAAGGTATGATAATCCAACGTAGGAAATGGACACAGCAACACGAGTTCAAATCCTGGATGAGACTGATTGCATTTCACATAGCACTAATACCCTTGGGAAAGGTACTATTTACCAACCCCTCCGCTCGGGCAGGATATGACACAAGGTCAGCTTTTAAGCGGAGTTTAACAGGTTTGAATTCAGAGTTTTCCTTCTCCTAGACTAGTTGCCTCACCAAGACTGAAGAACCTAGTCCGTCCTACTATTTACCCATAGCTGGAGGGAGAATAAGGGGGTTCATACCTTTCCCAAGGGTATTTGCCCGAAAGTGAACGTAATAGCGCGACTGGAGTACGAACTCGCGTACTACGATTCCGCAGTTCATCGCTTTAACCATTACACCACGAGGACACCTTGGGAAAGGTATGAATCCAATTATTCTCTCTCTAGCTACGGGTAAATAGTAGAGCAGACTAGGTTCTTCAGCCTTGGTGAGGCAACTTGTCTAGGAGAAGGACAACTTTGAATTCAAACCTGTTAAACTCCGCTTAAAAATTGATCTTGTGTTTTATCCTGCCCGAGCGGAAGGGTTGGTAAATATGGTATGATAATCCACCTTTACCATTACTTTATGCAAAGTACCATTGTCAATTATAAATACATTTTTACTTATCCCTTTGTACTAGCAAGATGCAACACAAAGTCAAGATGATTATCAATTGATATTTAATTGACTTTGAAGCCAATCAGAATGTGACACAAATTGATTTTATCGTAGGGAGCCATACAAAAATTGAGACTCATGTACGGCTGATCAAAATATGCTTGACCACATCAACATTGTCCTTTTGGGGTGCCTCAGGTACCAAGCAGTAAACTCAACCCTGCAAAGCAGTTATAGCCTGAAGGGGACAGTCCCCTGAGTCTAAGCATTTAATTTTTCTCTTCCCAACATTATACTAAAAAAGAGTAAGCAATTAGAAATTGTAATTTACTTAGCTTTTTGCTTAGATGTTGCACAAAGCTGTATGAAAGGGCACCCAATGAGACTCATACTCACTCATGAAGGTTTGCATGTCTAGCTTACTAACCATTACACCACCTGAGATACCCATAGGCAATTAAAAATAGCAATTTACTAAGCTTTTTTCTTATATGTGGCAGAAAGCTGTATGAAAGGGGCACCCAGTGAGATTCAAACTCACTTGTGAAAGTTTGCTAGCTGAGCTTGCCAACCTTAACACCACCTGTGATGCCTAACACCACTTGAGGCGCCCAACACCACCCAGGTCATGCAACACTGCCCCGGATGCTCAATACCGTCTGAGGCACCTGAGGCAATTACAAATAACAGGGGCAGAAAATATTTCCCTGATTGTTATAATCTTAGACGAAGAGTCCATTTTTAAACATCTGAGGTAGCCTTTTAATTTGGAAGTTTCATTGTACAATTTTTATGTTGATCATTGGAATTATTGATGGTTGCTTGGTTGTTCAGTTTGTTTTATGGCATGTCAGCCTATGTTGGGTTATTTTAAATGAGAGTCAGTTTAACAATTACAGTCTTTTGATTATATACAGTACAAAAATGTATATTCACAATCCTTTTAGACAGAGTTTAACTTCATATTTAAATGCAATATTAATATTCTAAAAGCTAATCTATCTGTTGGGTATCACCCAGCTTTCTCCACACAATGAACTAGTGCATCTGCCATATATAGCAGTAGCTACTAATACCAGAGCAGACTAGAAGGTGAAGAGCAGCTTCTTATAGGAATAGTATAAGAGCGTTGGAGACTGGAGATCGCACTAGATCACCTTACTTGCTACCATAATAATGGAAGCCAATACTATCATTGGACTATATCTTTATTCTGTATTCACTAATCCTATGTTCTTGTCAACTAATAGTCTCTCTATTGTATATAATTTTTCTTGAGAATATATCTCTATTTCCACTCATATCGTGGTTTGTCCTTTATTTAATATTACAAGCGTTCACAAACCAGAACACAATACTATCGATATTGTTAATTTTAAACAAATAGATATTTATTCTACTGCCATAACATTTAGTTGATGAAATTCATTATATTCCAGAATAGTTGATACATTTGCATATAGATCTCATTCTCTAAATGTAACATCTATTATGGGACATAACAAATAAAAATGCTACTGTCTCATTATATTTGATACGTTTGCATATAGATTTCATACACAAAATGGAACATATATTATAGGACATAAAATAAAAATACTGCTGTCCCATAACAGTTGATACGTTTGCATATAATTTCATACTATAAATGGAACATCTATTATGGGATATAAAATAAAAATGTTACTGTCCCATTATAGTTGATACGTTTGCATATAGATTTCATACACAAAATGGAACATATATTATGGGGCATAAAATAAAAATACTACTGTCCATAACATTTGATACACTTGCATATAATTTCATACACTAAATGTAACTTCTATTATGGGGCATATAATAACAATATGACTAACATTGTCCTATAATGTTTGATACATTTGCATATAGATTTCATACTTTAAATGTAACATCTATTATAGGACATAAAATAAAAATGCTACTGTCCCATTATAGTTGATATGTTTGCATATAGATTTCATGCACAAAAAGGAACATCTTTTATGGGACATAATATAAAAATACTACTGTCCCCTAATAGTTGATACATTTGCATATAGATTTAACAAATATGAATGTAAAAACTGTTATGGTACATAGGTATATCATTGTATTACGTCAGGTCCATAGTATTTGCTACATTTGTAAGTAAAAGTAAAGTTAGCAACCTTAGTCGAGGGCAACCAGAAGGCTCCCTTTTCGATAGCTATTACACTGAGGTGTAGGGTAGGGTGCAACTCCATTCCCTTGATTGCTCCACTTTACCCTTGATACGTACCTTATATTGCTGAGTGATAAGCAAGGAAGTATCAAGTATCATTTCTAAAGTCTTTGGTATGACGCGATCTAGGATTGAACACTCTACCCACTAGACCAATAAGCTGGTTGGTAACAAATTCCAAATATAGAGAAATCTTTGTTGTATAGTGACTAATGTACTGGACTGTGACACTTTAGTGACTTTAAACATTCACTTTTGGACTAATACCTTTGAGAAAGGTATGAAGCCCTTTATTTTCCCAGCTATGGGTTAAATAATACCACTACTGTTCTTCTTCAAGGATGGCTTTTGGTAACCCACAAAGGTCGATATGTCTTTAAACAAAAAAAAAAACCCAAACCATATTCTAAATACTAAACTTACCAACTATCATGGGATGGAAGTGATAAAATAAAGTTACTTCTGTCCAGTAATAGTTGATACATTTGCATGTAATTTTTATATTCTAAAAGTATCAACTATCATGGGACAGAAGTGATAAAATAATGCTACTTCTGTCCAGTAATAGTTGATACATTTGCATCTAATTTTTATGTTATAAAAGTATTAAATATTATGGGACAGAAGTGATAAAATAATGCTACTTCTGTCCAATAATAGTTGATACATTTGCATCTAATTTTTATATTATAAAAGTATCAAATATTATGGGACAGAAGTGATAAAACAATGCTACCCCTGTCTCATAATAGTTGATACATTTGGATATAATTTTCATACTCTTTATGTATCAACTATTATGGGACTGTAATACTTCTGTAATAGTTGATACATTTGCGTGTAAATTTTATATTCTAAAAGAATCAACTATTAAGGGACAAAAGTGATAAAATAAAGCTACCTTTGTCCCATAATATTTGATACATTTGCACATAATTTTCATATTCTAAATGTGTCACCTATTATAGGACAGAAGTGATAAAACAGTGCTACCCCTGTCTCATAATAGTTGATACATTTGGATATAATTTTCATACTCTTTATGTATCAACTATTATGGGACTGAAGTGAAAAAATAATAATTACATTCATTATTGGGGATTCATACACAAATCTAGCAAACACTGTGTAACTGAATTTTATTTCATTTTTGTCTCAAAAATTGTTGTTATATTTAGAGTATGAAATTCATATGCAAATGTATCAACTATTATGGGACAGAAGTAGCTTTATTTTATCACTTCTGTCCCATAATAGTTGATACTTTTATAATATAAAAATTAGATGCAAATGTATCAACTATTACTGGACAGAAGTAGCTTTATTTTATCACTTCTGTCCCATAATAGTTGATACTTTTATAATATAAAAATTAGATGCAAATGTATCAACTATTACTGGACAGTGGTAGTAGAATATTATATTCTCCCTGATAGAAACTAAGAAAGCTTAAGCAATCAACCCTATGAATTAAGGTATAAAACGGAAACAATCTCTGTCCGATTATAATTTTTACATTTAGTGTATGAAATTTATTTATAAATATACTAACTATTATGGGACAAAGGTAGTTCTTCTAGTACATATATGAACTGAATTCCTGCAATTAGATTTTTCAACAAATATGAACATTAGGAAGTGCTTACTAATGTGTGCATTAGGTTTGATCTGAGCCATTGATTATCTACAGAGTTATCACCCCTGAAACATTTTAGTTGTCCTAATTATGAACCAGGGTTCAGGACTGGTTTGTGTGGAGGAGAGATAGAAAATAAGAAGCAAGTACAAGGAAAGAAAGTAGAAACTAAACATGTACGATAAAGACAACTGTGTGTATGTTTTGCAGCAGAGGAAACTAAATAGGACGATGGCAATTCATTAATTTTATTTTCTATCGATAACTTTGTTTTATTTGCTTTTTTAATTTCTAGCATTTTGTATATTAAGAAGGAAAAATAATGTGTAGCATTGGCAATGAAAAGAAAAAAAATTGTTTAAAGTTAATGATAAAGCAACAAATTTCTGAACTATGTTGTTTTGTTCTGTGTGAGTGAGTGTGTGTGTGTGTCTATGAGTATGTGTGTGTGTGTGTGTGTGTGTAAGATTGATAGATAGATAGATAGATACTGAAACACTGATAGATAGATAGATAGATAGATAGATAGATAGATAGATAGATTTGAGCAGATTGAGATAGATAGATACTGAAACATAGATAGATAGATAGATTTGAGCAGATAGATAGATAGATAGATAAATAGATAGATAGATAGATACTGAAACACTGATAGATAGATAGATAGATTTGAGCAGATTGAGATAGATTGAGAGATAGATACTGAAACATAGATAGATAGATAGATAGATAGATAGATAGATTTGAGCAGATGGAGATAGATAGATAGATAGATAGATACTGAAACATAGATATATAGATAGATTTGAGCAGATAGATAGATAGATAGATAGATAGATAGAAAGATTTGAGCAGATAGATAGATAGATAGATACTGAAACACTGATAGATAGATAGATAGATTTGAGCAGATGGAGATAGATAGATAGATAGATAGATACTGAAACACTGATAGATAGATAGATAGATAGATAGATAGATAGATAGATAGATAGATTTGAGCAGATTGAGATTGATAGACAGATAGATAGATAGATAGATACTGAAACATACATACATAGATAGATAGATAGATAGATACTGAAACATAGATAGATAGATAGATAGATAGATTTGAGCAGATTGAGATAGATAGATAGATAGATAGATAGATAAAAATAGTCAAATAAAATAAGTAGATAGAAAGAAAAAATAAATAAGTAGCAAGCAAGTTAGCTACATAGATAAATAGATGCATTGATAGTTAAGATGCAGAATTGTAAAACAGAAATGATGGACAGATTGTTTGTTAGTTGGTTAGGTAGGTAGATAAAAAATAGACAAATACGAGAGAGAGAGAGAGAGAGTGAGAGAGAGAGAGAAAATGAATGGACAGAAACAATATTTTGATGAGGAAAATAAATATTTTACATTCATGTATTTTGATGATTTTTTCATAAAATAAATAGATAAATGAATAAACAAATCAATGAATAAAATTAAACAATGTTTTCGGGTGATAGTATTTCCAAGAATAATAGTTGTTTTAGTCTTCCAAAATCTATTTTTTTAAACACTTTTTCAATTTTTTGACTGGATTGTCATTTGACGATTCTTAGGATTGTAGCCCCACTCCCGCCTCCTTCAAGATCAACTAGACTTTAAATCAACTCGTATAAACTAGACTACAAATCACAATCAGTAATCACCATCAGCATCATGTTGTGCTGCTAGCACGGATTTTGCTGACCCTCTCTTGCCACCCATCTCTATCATGGATTGCTTCAGGCAGGTCTTCCAGACTACATCCTGTATCGGCACGGAGCTCTTGTAAATAGGTTCTAGCTGGTCATCCAACATTTGCTCGTCTATATGAAGGGGTCCACAGGAGTACATTGCTTATGAGTTTGTCCTTACTTCTTCCGCAGTATCCTGCAGGTCTGGTTCATCAAACTTGGATAGTTTTCATGATGGGTGGTTGGTGACTGTACAACTGCTGTTTTGTGGGGTGTTGCCTCCAGGATTGTTCAATACAGATTGCAGCTTTCTTGAGTAGTTGCCATTAGTTTCATACTTCCTGATCCAATATTTCCCGTATTCTCCATGACATATTGTTTGTTTACACTTAGTTGCTTGAATTTGTTATACATTTGGAGCAGAAACACAGAACATTTTTTAAATTTAACCAGCACAGTCGGCTTGGGCGGTAGAATACACCGACTGCAACTCTACAGAGAGTAAAAAACACCAAAGAATGTCGTGGATATGACATTAAACATGTGTGATGATGAGGCTCCTGTTACGCTGGAATTCTGGGGAATGTGGGTTACCCCTTTATTGTCACAGCACCCAGAGCCACTCAGACTCTGAGTGGTAGCATCTGATAGGGTCCAATCTATGGGTCAAATAGAACTATTTGACGTTTAAACTATGTGCAAACAAATGATTTACATTAAATCAAATTGTTAGAAATAGAACTCTTTGACTGTTTAACTGTGTGTAAAAAAATCATGTCATATTGAATTATTTGTGATATTTAGCGATACTTTGAACTATTTGACTTTATGCAAATGAATGAGTAATGTTGACTCAAATTATTAGAGTTAAATAACAATAGTTGAAACTTTTCAATGGCATGTGTAAATTGAATTAATGATATTACATAGGAATACTTGAAACTGTATTTTAACTGTATGCATTGCCCAGTTGGCTGGGGCTGTAGAATACACCGACTGCTTCTCTGCAGATGAGTAAGACCCCCACCAACAAGTGTCATGGATATGACACTGAACAATCTGATGGTGAGGTTCCATTGATGCTGGAGCTTTGGAGAACGCAGAGCATCCTTCAATTGCCATTGCTCCCTGGTCCACTCTGACCAGGATGGTAGCACCTGATAGGGCCCAATCTATGGGTTAAATAGAACTAACTGTATACTTATGTTAAACTAAATTGTTTGAATTAGAACTTTTTGACTAAACTGAATAGCTTGAAATAGAAATATTTTTGACAATTAAACTGTACTTACATTTAAACTGCGTGTTTATGCTAAACTTAATCGTTTGTAATAGAACTGATTATTTGTTTAAAATGGGATTTGGCATTAAATAACCTACGAAGTTTGATATGCCATAAAACCCAAACAACCAACTATTAACTGTATGCAAATGAATGAATAGTGTGGAATAGATTAATTTGTGTTAAATAGCAATATTTGTAACCACATTACGATGTGAAAACAAATGATTGATATTAAATACAATTATAAGTGTTAAATGACAATAAATATAACTGTTTAACTGTGTAAAAACAATAGCAATACCAGTGTGTCAACAAATTAGTTCTAACTCATTTAAAAATGAAATTTCCAAGAAACTATTCACTTACAGATCATATATATATCCATTTAAATGTGTGCAAACAAATGACTGATATTAAATTGTTACTGTTACTTATCCAAACATAAAATCATGTAACTTTGTACAAACAAATGATTAATAGCCAATAGAATTAATTGTATTAAATAGAAATACTTGAAAACTCAGGCTTCTTTAAAAATGTTGTCAAGAAAATGTGTTTACAATACATGTATTCAATATAGATGTACAAAAGACAATTTGGTATTACATAACCCACAATGGTTGATATGCCATAAAACCCAGCTGAATCAAATCATATATATTTAATATACATGTATAAAGAGGATTTGGCATTAAATAACCTACAATGGTTGATATATCATAAAACCCAACCAAAGCAAATCATATATATTTAATATATATGTATAAAGAGGATTTGGCATTAAATAACCGACAATGGTTGATATGCCATAAAACCAAACCCAACCAAATCATATGCATTCAATATAGATGTATAAAGAGGATTTGGCATTAAAAAACCTACAATGGTTGATATATCATAAAACCCAACCAAACGAAATCATATACACGTATATAAAATATATATGTATAAAAAGTATTTGACATTAAATGACCTACAATAGTTGATATGACTTAAAAACCCAACCAAAGCAAATCATATATCTTTAATACATATGTATAAAGAGGATTTGGCATTAAATAACCTATAATGGTTGATATATCATAAAACCCACTGAACTAAAACCAAACCAAACTAAAATTTAGCATTAAAATTCATTTCTTATAGGTAAAATTTCTTATAGGTAAAATTCATTTCTTATGCATTTTTATTGTAAAATTATTTCAGGTTTGGTTTGGTTTGGTTTCTTTGTTTAATGGCATATCAACTCTTTTTAGGTTATTTAATGTCAAAGCCATTCTCCTAGAAGAACAGTAGTGGTACTATTTAACCCATAGCTGGGAGGATAAGGGGGTTCATACCTTTCCCAAGGGTATTTGCCCAAAAGTGAACGTAATAGCGCGACTGGAATACGAACTCGCTTACTACAATTCCACAGTCCATGGCTTTAACCATTAAACCACGAGGACACCCCCCCAATTATTTCAGGTACATTTTTATAATGAAACTCATTTCAAAACATTTTCATTGGAAAATCATTTCCTATGAACTTCTAATTTAAAAATAATTTCTAACACATTTTTATAGCAAAATCATTTTCAATGTATTTTTATGGGAAAATGATTCCCTGTGTATTTCTATTGTAAAATTATTTGCAATGCATCTTTATAGCGAAATCATTTCTATAGTATTTCAATAGAAAAAACATTTTTTCAATGCATTTTCATTTTTTTATTTCTAAAGCATATTTATGATAAAATTTTTTCCAAAGCATTTTCATAGAAAAATAATTTCAAGTATATTTTTTAGTAAAATAATTTCCAATGAATTCTTATAGTAAAATCATTTCCAACGCATTTTTATTGCAAAGTCCTTTTAATGTAATTTTATAATAAAATAATTTTCAATGCATTTTTAAAATAAAATCATTTCCAGTGCATTTTTTATAGTAAAATCATTTCGAATACCTTTTTAAAGTAAAATCATTTCTAATGTATTTTTATAGCAAAATAATTTCTAAGAAGGAGTCTTTAACAATAAATAATAATCTGCTGAAACCATTTTTGGCAAATTATAATTGGCAGTTAGCCATCTTTTTTTTTTTAGGTAGGGGGATATCTCTGTCAATATTAAGTTTATTATTGCAGGATTATAAATGGGAAAACATGATTCTTTGTGCTTTGATTTATAGAGGAAAAAAGGAGACATGTTTAGGATATTAAATCTACAGACATTGTTCTCCAATTGGGACAGGGATATATATAAAATTTTAGTGAAGCTGGTTTAGAAGAGAATAAGTTTGGTTTTGGTTTGGTTTGGTCTGGTTTGGTTTGGTTTTATGATATTTACCAACCCCTCTGCATGGGCAGGATATGACACAAGGTCAAATTTTTTAAGCGAAGTTTAACAGGTTTGAATTCAGAGTTTTCCTTCTCCTAGACTAGTTGCCTCACCAAGGCTGAAGAACCTAGTCTGCCCTACTATTTACCCATAGCTGGAGGGAGAATAATTGGATTCATACCTTTCCCAAGGATATTAGTGCTATGAGAAATGCAACCAACCTCGTCCTGGATTTGAACTCATGTTGCCGTGTCCATTTCCTACAACGATAACCATTACACCACAGGCATTGTTTGGTTTGGTTTTATGGCATATCAACCTATGTAGGTTAAATGTTAAATCTTGTATATATATATATCAAAGATATATATGAACACATTTTGTTGATATCATTTTTAATGAGCCTGAGCTCATTTTTTTTTTGCCCATGGTTAAATGGTTTCAAGTATTGCAATATAAGTCACAGTTTAACATCAGTCATTTGTTTACACACAGTTAAATGATCAAACAGTTCTATCTTTAACAATTTAATTTAGCATCAGTCATTTGTTTGCACACAGTTTAAATGTCAAACAGTTCTATTTGACCCATAGATATGACCCTATTCGATGCTACCATTCTAGGCCAGAGTGGACTTGGGAGTGATGGCAGTGAAAGGGAACTCCACATTCCCCAAAGTTCTAGCATTACTTGAGCCTCATCATCAAATTATTCAATGGCATATCCAGGACACTAGTTGGGGAGAGGTCTTACCCCTCTGCAAAGATGTAGTCAGTGTATTCTACAGCCCCCACCAGCTGACTGGGCTTAATAAATTTGGGTCTTCAACACAATGTGAGTTGATTGAAAAAAAAAGTTGTGGTGTGTTTGCTCACAGAAATAAAAACCATTGTAATCAAAACAACAAAGATAAAGATCCTTGAATAAAGAGTACAAATTATTGTACAATTTTAGAAACAAAATGATTGGGCACAAATCAAAGACCACAAATGACAGAGAAATTGTTGTATAACATGATGAATGAAAGAATTATAACACTTTTCTTTATAAAATATTTTTATCTTTATTACTCTCATGAGAGTACGCAGTTGACTGTAAGAGTGAGAGACAGACATGGACAGGGAGATGAAGACCCAAAGAGGACATGAAGGACATGGACACTGCTATATTGACCCTTATCTTCTTTTTAGCTGCATTGTGCCATATTCATAGCTTTACTCAGAACTTCTTCTTTACCATGCTATGCCACACTCAGATTCAGGGCTGTACGTCTTTTCTTCTTTTCTTCTTTGACTCCCTGCAGCCACTCTGGGGACTCCAAGACTGCACACTGATGACTAAAGAATGCAGTAGGTTGCTCCCCACCCAGGGTGTTGCTTGGCGGCCGCTCTTCATAACTGCTCTCCATGACTGACTGCCACTCTGAGGTATCTGAGTATGTATAATTTCATAGCATCTATGCAGTGTTCTTCTGACTCTAATTCACGTGAACTGCTTCCGATAGTTTACAAAGGTGTGTCCAACAATCACTTTATTTACACAGGTGGAACATCCGGCTCTGTCAAGGGTCGATATGCAACAAAATGAAAATTACATTTATTCAAAGGTAAAAAGATAAAATTTTAGAGTCTGTGACTGTTTATTCTCAAATATGAATTAAAAATGTCAGTTGAAGGCTCAATTGAATGCAACATGCAGAGTAGTTGATAATACATGCATCATCATCATCATCATGTCGTGCCGCTAGCATGGATATCCCCGACCATCTCTCGCCACTTCTCCCTATCATTCATCGCCTCTGGCAGGTCTTCAGGGCTTCATCCTGTATCCTCACAAGGCTGCTGTATGTATGTTCGAGCTGGTCGTCCTGCTTTTGCTTGGCTATATGTGGGGGTCCATAGGAGTACGTCACTGATGAGTTCGTCCTTGCTTCTCCAGCAGTGTCCTACGTGTCTGGTTTGTCTAACTTGGATAGTTTTCGTGATGGGAGGCAGGTGGCCATAGAGTTGGGGCCTTGCGGGGTGTTGCCACCAGGACTTGTTCAATATTGCTCGCAACATTCTTGTGTAATTACTGTCTAGATTCTTCTTCAGCCGTTTAGTTAGCGTCCAAGTAGTGCATCCATATAGCAGTATTGATATGACTGCTGCCTGGAAGAAACTGCGTTTCATTTTATCGGTCAGGTCTGGTTTCCATATGATTGTGAGCCTATCGATAGCTGTCCATGTCATGAACTTAAAAATTCTTCATCAAATTGAAAATCTGACTTCTGTTTGGAAATGTGTTGAAATTTAACTTCCTTTTTATCATGCTTGAACAATGTTGAAAGATTTAGTTTCACAATATGTCTTTACACAAAAGATCTGCTCTTTCATCCAAAGCATGATTTCACTATATTTAATTTATGGTGGTGTAATGGTTATCGTCTTAGGAAATGGACACGGTGACACAAGTTCAAATCCTGGGTGAGAATGATTGCATTTCACATAGCACTAATACCCTTGGGAAAGGTATGAATACAATTATTCTCCCTCCAGCTATGGGAAAATAGTAGGACAGACTGATTTATTCAGTCTTGATGAGGTAACTAGTCTAGGAGAAGGAAAACTCTGAATTCCAACCTGTTAAACTCCGCTTAAAAATTGACTTTGTGTCATATCCTGTCTGAGTGGAGGGGTTGGTAAATAGGATTAAATATATCAACATGTTAACTATTTCCCTGCATTAATCTGAAAAGAGAAAGAGAATAAAGTCAACAGGGAATACCTGAGAAGCCACAGCTTTGTTTCAACAATTGTAAAACACCATAGGTATGCGAATAGAAATCAGTAAAATGAAGGCAAATCATTGATTTTAATGGTATGTCAACTCATCTGGGGTTATTTTATGCCAAGACTTTTGGGCATTGTATTCATTGTAGGTTTATATTTATATTTTTTGTGTAGTTATTTCTAATAATTTTTTTGCACACAGTTATACGATATCAACTATTCCTGTCAAATACAAATAATTTTTCAACACCTCTCTTTGACCTAATGGGTACAACCACTCCAAGTCAGAACCTAGAAGTAATGGCAATGAATGAGTACTTCACACACTGTGCACCCTAGGACTGGATCATCACCACTAGAAGCTATTTATTGTCATACTAAGGACACCTCTTTTTTGAGGAAGGGTCTTCCCCACTCGGCATGGAAAACAGTCAGCATATTTTAAGTCTCACTATCAAATGCAACCATTTGTCCTAGCCAAGACACTTCTTTTGGGGAGGCTCTTACCCCCTTTGAAGGAGATACAGTCAAGCATATTCTAAGCCAGACTATCTGAAGCAATCTATTGTCTTATCCAAGACACCTTTTTGGGGTGGGTCTTACCTCTTCTGCCGGGGATACAGTCAGCATATTGTAAGCCTCACTATCAGATGCAATCTATTGTCCTATCCAAGACACCTCTTTAGGGGAGGCTCTTACCACCTCTGCAGAAGATGCAGTCAGCATATTCTAAACCTCACTATCAGATGCAGTCAATTGTCCTAGCCAAGTCACCTCTTTCGGGGAGGCACTCTGAAGGAGATACAATCAGCATATTGTAAGCCTCACTATCAGATGCAGTCTATTGTCCCAGTCAAGTCACCTTTTGGTGAGGCACTTACCCCCTCTGTTGGAGATACAGTCAAGCATATTCTAAGCCTCACTATCAGATGCAGTCAATTCTAGCCAAGTCACCTCTTTTGAGGAGGCTCTTACCCCCTTCTGAAGGAGATACAATCAGCATATTGTAAGCCTTACTATCAGATGCAGTCAAATGCCCAAGCCAAGTCACCTCTTTTGGGGAG
Organism: Sepioteuthis lessoniana; assembly: GCA_963585895.1. Taxonomy (NCBI): domain Eukaryota; kingdom Metazoa; phylum Mollusca; class Cephalopoda; order Myopsida; family Loliginidae; genus Sepioteuthis; species Sepioteuthis lessoniana. The sequence continues at coordinate 118,916 of CAUZXS010005700.1, read as the reverse complement.
GCTCTTACCCCCACTGCAGAAGATACAGTCAGCATATTCTAAACCTCACTATCAGATGTAATCTATTGTTCTAGCCAAGACATCTCTTTTGGGGAGGATTTTATGCCCTCTGTAGGGGATACAGTCAGCATATTTTAAGCCTTGACAACTGACCGACTTTCTATCAATAGGATTTCATAACAGTATTGTTGAAAGCTTTAGCTGATATCAGTGATGAGCAACAGTCATTAAATCATTGGTAATGCAATGTCCAAAATCATGGGATAAGTAATTATCTTTATTTAACAAATTGTTCTATTCTGATCCTAGGAATTTTAAACTACGCCCACTCCTATCTCATTAGCATAATAATGTTTCATCCCAGAATACAATACCTTCTCCCAGAACCATCATCATCTGAAGGCTTTGTTTAATGGAACCTTCCATGGTGGAATAGTTATCATCATAGGAAATGGACATGTTGATTTGAGTTCAAATCTAGTACAAGTTTCTTTTCATTTCACATAGAGAAGGTATTTTACATTGGGAAGGTATGAATACAACTATTCTCCTTCCAGCTATGGGTAAAAATAGGGCCTGCTTGTTGTATACTCATATACATGCAGATGTAAGCAGAAACGTAATGAAACATAATGACGAGGTTCAATGAACGAACTCACTTCTTTATAAAAATATACCTCTCACACTTTATTCAAAAGGGTTGATGTTGGTTGTGTGTGAGAGGTGAATTGGAGATGGAGACAGACTGCTACATATTGACCCCAAGTTCCTCTGACCATAGCAGCACTTCTTTTGCATTCTGGCTGGGCTGCTCAACCAGGGTCACAGAGGGGCCAAGCCTTCTGTTTGGAGCTGGTTCTCACTCCATTGGCATCCTATCTCCAACTGCGACTGGAACTGACTGCCTTGAACTCCAACTAACTCAAGCCGTCTGTGGCACCTGGTACTACTTACCAACCCTTCCGCTTGGGCAGGATATGACACAAGGTCAATTTTTAAGTGGAATTTAACAGGTTGGAATTCAGACTAGTTGCCTAACCAAGGCTGAAGAACCTAGGCCGTCCTACTATTTACCCATAGCTGGAGGGAGAATAATTGGATTCATACCTTTCCCAAGGGTATTAGTGCTATGCAAAATGCAATCAGCCTCGTCCAGGATTTGAACTCGTGTCACCGTGTCCATTTCCTACGACAATAACGACTACACCACGGGCACCTCCTGGTTATATAATTGTTTGACACCCACCTGCTTCCTGTGGGCGTCGCAATTGTACCGAATTCAACCCGTCCACAGGTCAAGGTGATACCCCAATATCTTCGACTAGATGCACCTGTTTCTTGATTGACAGATAGGTTGAGGGTCAATATGTTATACTTGATGATTCTGAAGGATTTGAATTATGGAGAATCAAAAAC
>CAUZXS010005700.1:75000-112500 GCA_963585895.1 Sepioteuthis lessoniana | reverse complement strand
ATGGGTCAAATAAAACTAAACTGTATACTTATGCTAAACTGAATTGTTTAAAATAGAACTGTTTTGACATTTAACTGTGTGTAAACAAAATCCACACAAAACTGAATTGGTTGAATTAAAACTATTTGACAAAACTGAATAGCGTGAAATAGAAATGTTTTTGACTATTAAGCTGTGCATTCATGCTAAACTGAATTGTTTGGAATAGAACTGATTATTTGTATAAAAATGGATTTAACATAAAATAACCTAGAAAGGTTGATATGCCATAAAACCCAATCAACCAATATCAGTTTGACTTATAAAACATATTTCAAGAAACTTTCATTAAAAATTCTGATTCAATGTAAGCTTTAAGACTTTGTATGTCAACTATCATTTGGTGACCTGAGTTCAAATCCTACATGAAGGTGTTTGTGCTACACTCTCCACTTATACACTCAAGAAAGCAGGAATCAATTTGTTCTGGGGAGGTTTCCGTGTCATGATGGCTAAAATGCGAGACTGTGACCCTGTACTAAGTAAGTGTGAACTCCAGCCATGCTACTATGTTCACTTTCAGACTAATACCTATGGAAAAGGCATGAACTCCCTTATCCCTCTATGAGTTAAATAATATATAAATACCTGCTGTTCTATAAGAATGGTTTTGGCATTAATAACCCACAAAGGTTGATATGTCATTAAACAAAGAAACCAAAACATTCCATTTATTTTCCACTTAGCTATGTGTAAGAAGTAAAGTAGACTAGGCTCCTTAACCTTGGTGTGACAATCAGTTTAAGAGTGTTATATATTGACCCTAGACTGAGCTGTCAATCAAGAGATGCATCTGTGTAAATAAGCGGAAGAACAGCGGAAGCAGGTGGACATTAAACAATAATATAACCAGGTGCACAGATGGTTCGAGTAAGTTGGAGACAAGATGCCGAATTGAGGACCAGCTGCAGACAGAGGGCTTTGGGCCCTCAGTGACCCATGGTTGACAAACCCCGGCAAGATGAGAAAGAAGTGCTGCTATGGTCAGAAGAACTTGGGTCAATATAGCAGTTTGTCCCAGTCTCCAGCTCATCCCTCACACACAACAATCATCACCCTTTCGAGAATAAAGTGTGAGAGATTATATTTTTATAAAGAAGTGTGTTCGTTCGTTCATTGAAGTTATTCATTACCGGTATCATTATTTGTATATGTATGTGGCTAGAGAAGGAAGACTGAATTAAAAACCAGCCTTACTCCACGCAGAAATTGACCTTGTCTCATATTCTGCCAATGAAACTTGAAACACTAGATAAAATACACAAATAGTTTGGTGTGCTGGACACATGTATGGCATGGTAGTTATTTTCTTAAGAAATGAAGGTGGCTATCAGAGTTCAAATCCAAGATATGGTTATTTGCATTTCACTTTGTGTCAATGTTTTTAGGAAAGGTTTGAATGCATCATTTCTTCTTCCAGCTGTAAGAAAATATTAAGGGAATACTGAACTCATTATTCTTGGTTAGTCTAGGAGAAGGTAATCTTTAAATTCAAACCAGTTATACTCTTCTTAAGAATAAATAGATGAATAAATAAATTGACCTCAAGTCACATCCTGCCTGTGATGGAAGGGTTGGATAAATACATACATTACTATTATATTTCCTTTTGGTCAAGTTGCTTTTTCTTTATTTGAAAATTCTGGCTGTTACACTCTTCAGCCTTTTTTTGTTTGAATTTCAGCAATGAGGTTTTATTTTGATCATTTAACCCACTTCTGAATTTTTCCTGCCAGTTGTAACTGGAAGTCTTCATTGAAGTCAGAGTGACTGCAAGTCTCTTCAACTTTTCAGGACTTCTCTAAGTATTCTTGCAAGTTTCTTCAGATCTAGAGGACTCTCCTCAGCGAGTGAGTGAGTGAAGTCTCAAAGTAGGTACTTTGAAGGGGACTAAGGTTCCATTGTCTCAGGTTGGCTATTTTACAATATTAAATAACTTGATCATTTCTTGACAGATTTCATACACTTGATCGATTTGGTTTCTTTCTCTGGGGGTGTCCTCATGGTATAATGGTTAAAGCACTGGACTGCAGAATCATAGTAAGCGAGTCATGCTATTATGTTCCCTTACGGACAAATACACTTATCCTCCCAGCGATGGGTTAAGTAGAATCACTGCTGTTCTTTTAGAAGGATGGCTTTGGCATTAAATAACCCACTAAGGTTGATATGCCATAAAACAAAGAAACTGAAACTGTTTCTTTCTCAAAGGCTACAGTTTAACATTTACCATTACACCATGGGGTCTCCCTCATCCACTTGAGAAAGCAAAAGAACATACTGACTGAAATATGATAAAAACAACAAAGATGAGGATAACAGATCAAACATTTCAAAGATTTATGATAGTGTGGGCATTTGTTGTGATAACATAACTGTATGAAATGAAGATTGAATATTCTGACTGAAGTAGAAATTTGACGTAAAAATCACTTGTATAGTGAAGATGATGTCATGACTATAAAACTATTGATTTGTTCAATAATATTTATATATAACAATAATTTTAATAATAATATTTATAAATAATATTTACAAATAATACAAAGGTGAGTCAAAAGTTTTGCAATATTTGGGTAACCCATTTGTTTTATTCTTCCAGTTATAACAAAAGCAGCCTTCTTCATAGTAGAGGTTATTGTGTTGCACCATCTGAAGCCGCTTTTCTGAAAGTTTATTAATACTCCTCTGATAGCAGTTCTCCTCCTTTGACATGAAGAACTCCTTTACTGAAGCTTCCACCTCCTATTGGTTGTGGTAATGTTTTGAGCCCAGAAAGTGAGCCATGAATCAGAACTAGTAACAATCAAAATGACTTAGATCTGAACTATAAGCCAGCTGTAGTATCAGTTTATTTCTTTTAAATTTCTTGAATTTACTCCGGGTTGTTTGATCAAAATGGGGTCTCATGTTGTTTTGCAATAGAAGACCTCACTTTCTATGAAGCAATGCCAGGTATTTTTGTTGCATTAGAGCATGTCCAGAACATGTCAGGCTATTCTAAGCCTCACAATTAAATGCAGTTTATTGCTCTACCAAAGACAACCCTTTTGGGGAGGCTATTAACCCCTCTGAAGGAGATACAATCAGCATATTGTAAGACTCACAATCAGATGCAGTCAATTGTCCTAGCCAAGTCACCTCTTTCGGGGAGGCACTCTGAAGGAGATACAATCAGCATATTGTAAGCCTCACTATCAGATGCAGTCTATTGTCCCAGTCAAGTCACCTTTTTGGGAGGTACTTACCTCCTCTGTTGGAGATACAGTCAAGCATATTCTAAGCCTCACTATCAGATGCAGTCAATTCTAGCCAAGTCACCTCTTTTGGGGAGGCTCTTACCCCCTTCTGAAGGAGATACAATCAGCATATTGTAAGCCTCACTATCAGATGCAGTCAAATGCCCTAGTCAAGACACCTCTTTTGGGGAGGCTCTTACCCCCACTGCAGAAGATACAGTCAGCATATTCTAAACCTCACTATCAGATGCAATCTATTGTTCTAGCCAAGACATCTCTTTTGGGGAGGATTTTATGCCCTCTGTAGGGGATACAGTCAGCATATTTTAAGCCTTGACAACTGACCGACTTTCTATCAATAGGATTTCATAACAGTATTGTTGAAAGCTTTAGCTGATATCAGTGATGAGCAACAGTCATTAAATCATTGGTAATGCAATGTCCAAAATCATGGGATAAGTAATTATCTTTATTTAACAAATTGTTCTATTCTGATCCTGGGAATTTTAAACTACGCCCACTCCTATCTCATTAGCATAATAATGTTTCATCCCAGAATACAATACCTTCTCCCAGAACCATCATCATCTGAAGGCTTTGTTTAATGGAACCTTCCATGGTGGAATAGTTATCATCATAGGAAAAAGTCCCCTCTTTTAGAAAGGGTTTTTTCCCCCTCTGCCGAGGATACAGTCAGCATATTCTAAGCCTCACTTGTAGGTTCTAACCAAGACACATTTTCTGGAGAAGGTTTTTCCCCCCAGTAGGGGTTACAGTCAGCATATTCTAAGCCTCATTATCAGATGCAATCTATTGTCGTAGCCAACACACCTCTTTTGGGGAGGCTCTTACCCCCTCTGAAGGAGATACAGTCAGCATATTGTAAGCCTCACTATCAGATGCAATCTGTTGTCGTTGCCAAGTCACCTTTTTTGGGGAGGCTCTTAACCCCTCTGTAGGGGATACAGTCAGCATGTTGTAAGCCTCACTATCAGATGCAATCTGTTGTCGTAGCCAAGTCACCTCTTTTGGGGAGGCTCTTAACCCCTCTGTAGGGGATACAGTCAGCATGTTGTAAGCCTCACTATCAGATGCAATCTGTTGTCTTAGCTAAGTCACCTCTTTTGGGGAGGCTCTACCCCCTCCACAGGAGATACAGTAAGCATATTCTAAACCTCACTGAGTGTAGATAAATATAAAGAATATTTCTATGGATTCTTTACAAGTGTGCAAATATTGCAAAACTTTTAACTCACCCTAGTTTTACTTTGTACATACTTCTAGGATGTTGATCTTAAAGATGAGTGACTACTGGTAAAGATCATCCAATCGGTACCATGTCACAAAGAAATACTACATCAATTTTACAAAATACTTTAATTGATTCACAATTATATGGTTAGATGTATCTAGTCCTTAATAATTTTTTTGTTCACGATTAAATGATTTCAAGTTTTCTTATCAAATACCAATAATTTGCTCTCAATTATACGGTTTTGAGTTAGTAATAATCATCGATAGAGAAATATGTTGTACACTCCATACTCACCAGATGAATACGATGGGTGTGGAGAGTGATGCACTCACACAAACCTGTGTTTTGCCATGGAACATTTTGTTAAGAAAGTTATGAAACTGGCTTAATGATTCATTTTTCAAATTGTCAACGACTCATCTAAGGTGTTATGCATTATGTTGTTTGGAAAACACTGTATGGTTTTAGAATAAACTTTCATTGCTAAATTAATGAATTTAAACAGTCTTTTAGGCAGTCAAAATATGATCCCTGAACATGTGTATATTTCTATAATCGATTAACAAAGTGATTTATTCATGAGAATAAATTCTAAAAAAATTTTTTTTATTTTTTTTATTTATTGCGGACTTTTTTTCCTCATCTTGGTAGTTTTTGTGTTGTTTCTTCTTTCACTACGTTTGAGCCAAATTTCACCTCTGGCCTTCTTCAGGTGATTTACCGCGACCTCGGATAGGAATGCTGAGTCTTGTAACCGTATCCCCAGTAATTACTGCCTTCCATAGTTGTTGTCTATCGCACCACGTTTTTGACCAAGTAAACCTCTGGCCGGCTTGGGTAGGATTTGAAACCGCTATCTTCTGACAATGCTCACCTGGAACCGTAGAGACTCAACACCTCTATCCACTGCACCATGGGCCCCGAAGGGCGATCAAAAAAGTCCGCAATAAATAAAAAAATTAATTCTCAGATTAAGAAGCCTCATCTCAAAATGATTTCAATTAAAGACAAGTACAATGATTTATTCATGTATGATAAAACTCTAAAAGGTTTTGTAAGCCAAGAAATCTTTAAATGTAATTTCTTCTCCTTTGGAATGAAATCATGTTTGGCAAAAAACATTGTCCAGACGCTTGAAAAATTGTTTGGTTTGCTTTAGTTTATTTTTTTTGTTTAATCATATTTACCAACCCCTCCGTTCGAGCAGGATATGACACAAGGTCAATTTTTATGTAGAGTTTAACAGGTTTGTATTCAGAGTTTAGCTTCTCCTAGACTAGTAACCTCACCAAGGCTGAAGAACCCAGTCTGTCCTATAGCTGGAGGGAGAATAATTGGATTCATACCTTTCCCAATGGTATAAAATACAATCAGTCACGTCCAGGATTTGAACTTGTGTCGCCGTGCCCATTTCCTACGACACCTTCATTTTTTTTTGTTTAATTCTATATCAGCCTTCATAGGTTATCTAATGTAAAAGGTATCCTTGTAGAAGGGCAGTAGTGGGGCCACTGAACCCACAGCTGAGTGATAAAGGGGTTCATAGCTGTCCCACTACACCACAGGAACAGCAAACCTTGACAAAAATGGTAGTCTGTGAATGAGAGATCAGGAGGTGCCCGTGGTGTAATGGTTATCGTCGTAGGAAATGGACACGGAAACAGGAGTTCAAATCCTGGACGAGACTGATTGCATTTCACATAGCACTAACACCCTTGGGAAAGGCATGAATCCAAGTATTCTCCCTCCAGCTATGGGTAAATAGTAGGGCAGACTGGGTTCTTCAGCCTTGATTAGGCAACTAGTCTAGGAGAAGGAAAACTCTGAATTCAAACCTGTTAAACTCTGCTTTAAAAATTGACCTTGTGTCATATTCTGCCCGAGTGGAGGGGTTGGGTAAATATGGTGAATGAGAGATCAGGAGAATATAGTGGATGTGGACAAATTTGATATTCCAAGTCAGTGAAATTCTGCAGTGTCATTCTTGCAACATGTGGCCGAACATTGTCTTGTCATGAAACAAAATTATGACCATGTTTGAAAAGTAAAAGTATTTTTCATGTCCATGATTAGGGGCATATAATCTTCAAAACCAAATTTTAAAAGAAGTGATGGAAAATGAACAAAGGCACTTAAATCATTAGGAATGAGAATTTTTTTAATACAACTACTATAAAAAATAGTAAGTTAATTTGGCAACTGTAGTCAAGGGCTACTCAAAGCTCCCTTTTCACTAGCTACTACACCAAGGCATAGGGGAGGGCGCTACTCCTTTCCCTGGATTGCTCCACTTTCCCCTTGATCCTTACCTTATAATGCTGAGTGTTAAGCAAGGCAATATAAAGTACCATTTTTTTAAGTCTTTGGTATGACTCGACCTAGGATTGAACCCCGGTCTCCCAGGCCATTGGCAAACACTCAACAAAACAATTTAATTTATACTAAAATCAGACAGTATTTTCAGAACAACCATATATTTCAACCCCTCTGACAAAGGTAAGATGCGATGTAGGATCAATTTTTCAAGTGGAGTAAAGCTGGTTTGAATTCAGGTTTATCCTTCTAGACTGGTTGCCTAACCAAGGCTAAAGAACATAGTCTGCCCTACTATTTACCTATAATTGGAGGAGAAGTGATAGATTCATGCCTTACTCTAGAGCAATTGTGTAAAGAGAAATGCAAACAGCTCTGTCCAGAATTTGAACTCAGGATTCTGATTCCATATCTGTTACACTAAGTGTGCCTCCATGTTAGTATGTATGTACCTCCAAGGCACCATCTATACGGCCACCTGCTTCCCATCACGAAAACTATCCAAGTTAGACGAACCAGACATGCAGGACACTGCTGGGGAAGCAAGGACAAGCTCATAAGTAATCTACTCCTATGGACAGGGATATCTGTGCTCGCGGTACAACATGATGATGATGATGAAGTGTATGTATGTGAGTGTGTGTATGTAAGTAAGTGTATATATGTAAATGTATGTATGAAAGTAAGTGTTTGTAAGTAAGCGTTTGTAAGTGTATGTAAGTATATATAAGTAAATGTATGTATATAAGTGTATGCATGTGAGTAAGTGTATGTATTTGCATGTGCGTATGTAAGTGTATGAATGTAAGCGTACGTGAATCTATGTAATTGTATGTAAGTAAGTATATGCATGTAAGTGCATGTATGTGAGTGTATGTATGTAAGTGTATGCAAGTAAGTGTAAGTGTATGTAGGTGAGTAAGTGGTGTATTTCTGTGAGTGGATGTATGTAAATAAGTGTATATATGTGAGTAAGTGTATATATGTAAGTGTATGTATTTGCATGTGCATTTGTAAGTGTATGAATGTAAGTGTATGTGAATCTATGTAATTGTATGTTAGTAAGTATATGTATGTAAGTGTATGTATTTGAGTGTAAGTATGTAAGTGTATGTAAGTAAGTGTAAGTGTATGTACGAGAGTAAATGGTGGATTCCTGTGAGTGTATGTATGTAAGTAAGTGTATGTATGTGAGTAAGTGTATGTATTTGCATGTTCATATGTAAGTGTATGAATGTAAGTGTATGTGAATCTATGTAATTGTATGTTAGTTAGTATATGTATGTAAGTGTATGTATTTGAGTGTAAGTATGTAAGTGTATGTAAGTAAGTGTAAGTGTATGTACGAGAGTTAGTAGTCAATTTCTGTGAGTGTATGCATGTAAGTATATGTATGTGAGTAAGTGAGTGTATATGTGTCTGTGTGTTGAATACTCAAAGTCACAGCTTAGTATCGGAGTAGGATAGTGTTTATTAATAGTATGTTGATGTATGGGAGTATGTCTTGCTTGTGTAAGTAATTGTATATATTCTATGTTTTTACTTAAGTGTGTCTTTCAGTATATATTTAGTGTTTCCGCAAGGATGTGGGGTAAACCTGTGTGGTTTGGGTGCTGTTTCTACCTTATATGTCTGTTCTGCGTGAGGGGGTTTCTGTCCTTGTAATGCTTTTAGAAACATAGTTGGTTGCTTATATTTGGAGAAGTCTGTCTGTGTGTCCTCCTCTCTGTGTGTGAGTGTGTGGGGGGAGTCCCTGTAGTTCCTCTGTGTGTGTGTGTGTGTGTGTGTGAGTGAGAGAGAGAGAGAGAGAGAGAGAGAGAGAGAGAGAGAGAGAGAGAGAGATGAAAAGATAGGATTGAACAAGGGAGACTGAACCAGAAGAGAGACAAAGAAATGACACAGGGATAGGGCGAGAATGGTAAGGACTGGAAGTGGGGAGTGGATGTTAATGGGAGTGGGGTGAGGAGGAAAAGAGGAGAGGTCGGTTAGGGGATGGGAGAAGGAAGAATGAACAAACATGGAAAAAAGATGGATGCCTGTATATACAGTAGTAGCATTAATAAATATATGTATGCGTTCATACAATTATATGTAGGTGGGATGACACTATGTTCTCGGTATATCTCAGTGGCGTATTGGTTACAGAGCTGGATTGCATCCTCAAAGTAAGTGAGGTTCGATCTCCAGTCATGCTATTGGGTTCCCTTTCGGACTAATACCCTTGGAAAAGGTATGAAGCCCCCCCCCCGCCGTTATAGATTGAATAGTATCACTGGTGATCTTCTACCATTATTCACTTGGCATTAATTAACCCATGAAGGTTGATATTCAATCAGACCACCATGTTCATTATAGTAATATCTAAATATGTTCATATCGTACAATATTCGTTTTTATTAAAATGTGTCATACTTTTCAATGTACGTGTTTATAAATGACTTAGAGTATCTCTGAGCACATATATCAAATAATTCAGTGAATTGATTTATTGATCCTATTTACCCAACCCCTCCACTCGGGCAGGATATGACACAAGGTCAATTTTTTTTGAGCGGAGTTTAACAGGTTTGAATTCAGAGTTTTCCTTCTCCTAGACTAGTCGCCTCACCAAGGCTGAAGAAACCAGCCTGTCCTACTATTTACCCATAGCTGGAGGGAGAATAATTGGATTCATACCTTTCCCAAGGGTATCAGTGCTATGTAAAATGCAATCAGTCTCGTCCACAATTTGAACTTGTGTTTCCGTGTCCATTTCCTATGACGGTAATGATTACACCATGGGCACCTCCATATTGATTTATTGATTGACTGATTCTAACGGCATGTCGACCTGTCTAGGGTTATTTCATGCCTCAAGGTTAGGGAATCTCATTCATATTTACATTTTTTGTACAAATTATTTCAAACAGAACCATTTGAACCATTGATGGTACCCTTGGCCAGGAGCCTCGCCATTCGATGCAGTTTAGTGTGGTACTCAGGACTTCTCCTTTTTGAGGTATGCAGTCATTTGACAGCATGGATTCACTTGACTCTCTCTGACCATCCACCCCTATTGGACATTACTCTTGGAAAGTCCTCTAGACAGCATCCAGTGTCTGCAGATTGCTGATGAATGTATATATTTGCTGATTGGCCAACACTGGTGTGTCCATGTATAGCAGTCCATTGGAGAACATCGCTTGGTCATCTAGGATAGTTTGTGAGATTGGAAGTAAGCGGCCGTGCAACGACTATTTTGTAAGGTGTTGCTATCAGAATTTGTTCATAACAGCATGTAGCATTTTTACGTAGCTTCCTTCTAGCTTTTTCTACAAATGCTACATGGCCCAGTCGACTGGAACTGCAGAATACATCGACTGTGTCTCTGCAAAGGGATAAGACTCTCCCAACGAGTGTCCGGAATATGACACTAATCAGTCTGATGGTGAGGCTCCAGTAAAGCTTGAGCTTTGGCGAATGCAAAGTACCCTTTCATTGCCATCGCTCCCAGGTCCACTTTGGTCCGGAGTGATAGCACCTGATAGGGTCCCATCTATGGGTCAAATAGAACCAGACTGTGTACTTATACTAAACTGAATTGCTTGAAATAGAACTGTTTATATGTATAAAAATGGATTCAGCATTAAATAACCTACAAAGGTTTATATGCTATAAAACTAAACCAAACCAAACCAAACCAAACCTCACCCACACTCAAAGAAAATTCTGCAACATTAACAGCACGAAAGAACTATTTGGAAAAATAGACCCTAAAAATATAAACTTCCTGAAAAGAATCGGCCTCCTATCGAGGATGTCAGCTCATGTGTGATTAATAAAGGAACTATTTAACTATGTGCAAACAAATGAGCCCTGGCTTGTCTAAAAATGTCATTTACAAAATATGCGCTGCAAGTCATATATAAGATACGTCTTAAACAAGATTTGGCATTAAATAACCTACAGTGGTTGATATGCCAAAAAAAAAAAAACAAAACAAAAAAAAAAAAAACCAACAATCAACCATCCAAACGCTACAGCAAAGAAGAATTCCTATTTTATTTTATCAGCGAGATTAGATTTCTCTATGGTCAATAACCAACCAACAGCAGTCCATGCCTTTTCTGTGTTTATGATGACATCGATTTCTGTAGATGAGATATTGCTACTAAGGACTACAAATTTCAGATGCTTGCCATTTAATGAGATGACACCGTCTTTATTAAAACATATAAGCTCTATTTTTATCTGATTCTCGCAGAGAATAATGCCTTTTGCTGCTTGTTCCATGTTATATATATATACGAGCTTCAGTTTGTTCTAGTGCAAGAAGTACTAGATCATTTGTATATGTATTTACCAACCCCTCAGCACGGACAGGGTGAGATACAAGGTCAATTTTTAGGCGGTGTTTAACAGGTTTGAATTCAGAGTTTTCCTTCTCCTTGACAGGTTGCCTAACCAAGGCGAAAGAAAACAGTCTATCCTACTATTTACCCATAGCTTGAGAGAGAATAATGGGATTCTTACTTTTGCCAAGGGTATTAGTGCGATATGAAACGCAATCAGCCCCGTCCAGGTTTTGAACTAGTGTCGTCGTGTCCATTACCTACGAGGATAGCCAATACACCACTGGCATCTCCTGATTTCTTTGGCGTAGTCTGCATCAGTAATAGTTTCTGTGGAATATCGTCAGCTTTAGGCTATTTTTCGTGAAAACCGTTTCCTTTCATTAGATCTATTGACGTAATCTTGGCAGATTATGAATAGAAATAGAGACAATTCCTTACAAGACTCCAGCGACAGTGTCAAAGTAGTCAGTGTCACCATCTGGTAGATGCTTATTGCGAATTCTTTATAGTGACTTGTTTATAAAAATATCGTTATACTACCAAATTCTAATCAGAGACTTTAACATCACACATCGCCATAAAAAAAAGCTCAGGATAGATCGTAGAAATGGCTGCCATTTGTTTATACCTGTGCAGAACAAACTTTTCTTTCATCCTATTTTCATAGATCAATGTTGCCATCATTCAATAAACCTGTAGATTTCAATTGTGATCAATTCTATATATCAATAAATACTGAAGCAGCCAATAACATGAGTTTCTCTTTTTATACCTTGCCCAGTCAGCTGGGGCTGTAGAATACACTGACTGCACCTCTGCAGAGGGGTAAGACCCCTCCTCACGAGTGTCCTGGATATGACACTAAACAATCTGATGGTAAGGTTCTAGCAGTGCTGGAGATTTGGGGAATGCGGAGTACCCCTTCATTGCCATTGCTCCCAGGTCCACTCTGGCCCGGAGTGGTAGCACCTGATAGGGCCCTATCTATGGGTTTAATAGAACTAACAGCATACTTATGCTAAAATGAGTTTGAGCAAACTGAATAGCTTGAAATAAAAATGTTTTTGACAATTAAACCGTACTTACATTTAAACTGCGTGCTAATGCTTAACTGGATTATTTGAAATAGAACTGTTTTTCGACATTAAAACTGTATTTACACCTAACTGAATTGTTACATAGAACTGCTAGAATAGTTTGAAATGGAAACGTTTTTGACAATTAAACTGTGTACTTATGCTAAACTGAATTGTTTTAAATAGAACAGATTATTTACATAAAAATGGATTTGGCGTTAAATAACCTACAAAGGTTGATATGCCATAAAATCCAACAAACCAAACGAAACCATCTTTTTATACCAACTAATGATGTCAGAGATGCTGGTTTGAATTTGGTAGTATAAATTTTAACTGTAATTCTTTTAATCAAGTCACTCTAAGAGTTCAATCATAAATTTTAAACTCATATGGCAGATTACTCAATAACTAGAGATAACTACCCTAAAGTATTTCCGCTAATAATCACTAGATGGCATTGCCAAAAGAAAAAGGTGTAAGAATCTTGATGCCATAAGACAGGATCTCTGCTCCAGGTCAGAAACATTTTTGTCCTCAGTTAAGCTCGTGTTGCATCAATCATAATCATTGAGGAAAAAATCCTTTACATTTTAATAATTATTTATTTTTTCTATCAATAGATAGATATATAAAAAAAAACAGCTCATAATTCTAGATGAGTGCCATAGTTTGGGCGGAAGAAAGGTCGATTTGAGTTTACTTGTATATGCATTTTTTTGTTTCAAATGTGTAGCAATTTTATCTTTGGGTTACAGTTTCAATTCCTTGGGATTTGGTTATAAAGAATACCTAATAATATCCGTTTTGATTGTTCAAAGAAGGTTTGGGTTGTGGTGTGGGGAAATTATGAGGTTTGACTTTTTCTTCTTATTCTTATTCACTTGTTATTTTCTTTTTGTTGAAGCTACAAAGGAATTAAGGACGTCAAGAAAAAAAGACAAGGATACTTTTAAACTCAATTTCTATTTGTGGGGTTTAGGACTATTTTGGGGGTTTAGGGCTATCATGGGGATTTAGGACTATTTTGGGGGTTGGGGCTATTTTGGAGGTTTAGGACTATTTTGGGGGGTTTAGGACTATTTTCGGGTGTGGAATGTTTCTTTGAACCAGGAGAAATAACCATGCTTTAGGACTATTTTCGGGGGTTTAGGGCTATTCTGGGGGTTTACGACTATTTTCGGGGGTTTAGGGCTATTTTAGGGGTTTAGGACTATTTTCGGGGGCTTCGGGCTATTTTGGAGGTTTAGTGCTATTTTAGGGGTTTAGGACCTTTGGGGGGGGGGTTAGGACTATTTTCGGGTGTGGAATGTTTCCCTGAACCAGGAGAAATAACCATGCTTCTCGGTCAAAGCGTTAGAGGAATCTCAGGAATAATTTCTGACTAACTGTGAATCGTCGGCATCGAGTATAAGGTTTTTGAGAGTCATTTTGGTAAATTGTGAATTTGAGGATATATGTGTCTGTGTTCAGTTGGTATGTTCGACTGACGCTGCTACTTGTGGGAGACTCAACGCGCCCCTCGGCTAGAGGCCTTAGCAGACTCATGTGCTCCAACAAGCTGTCGAGAGAGAAACGGCGTCTGCTCAGTCGAGGTATCTCTCGGGAACTGAGAAAGAGTTTCTTTTTGGTGCCAGGAGGACCATCTTTTTAGGCATGCACGGATTGCACTTCCTGTCTGAGGCCCCCAGTAAATTTTTATTTTTTTTATCTATTTATTTTGTTTATTTTATTTATATTTTTCATATTGCGTTTTTATTATTTCTTATTTAATTCCCACAGTTCTACTAGAGATTATAAAATCCTGGTATCTTTGTTTAGAAGAAAAAAATTGTCTGATGTGTGTAGCAGAAAGAACCTTGTATTTTTGTTTGGCGCATAATTTAATTTGACCGTTAGGATCGTCGAATATTTTCATCCAATCAGGATGACTTGTCCTAATCATCCCGAACCATCTTTCCTACCAGCACCAAAAATTGAAGAAAGCCCGCGAAACACCCTCTTCCTCAGAAATCTTCAATAGGAACAGACGTTTTATTGTCTGTTCTTGAATAGCGGCAGCAGCGTCAACCACTATGAGGAGAGCCATCTAGTTTATGGACCCCTTGCGTCTATTCTTCTAGACCAAGGGATCCTAGTTGAAAATAAATTAGATGATACACTCTAACAACTTCCTACCTTCTTTCCTTACTACGAGACTCGTAGCATACCAGCGTAAACCCCTTACTTCATGCTGCCATTAAAACCTTCATATAAAACCTAACGACGTCTTCGTTCTTCTCCACCACCTTTATTTTCCATCAACATTTAGCGAGGGGATACAACCAACGTAATACCAACATAACCAACGTAATACCAATGCAACCAATGTAATACCAACATTACCAACGAAAAACCAACTTAAACCTAAAACCTAATAATAATAATAACAACATCCCCAACGCTATAAGTGAACTAACTTATGAGCTAAAATATATGTGGAATCCCGAAGAATCCTTGTTATTTTAGGCTATGAAAAGAGATTTTGATCAGGGGAATCCCAGTGGCGTAGCGGCTAAAGTACTGGACTGGGACATTGGAGTAAGCGAGTTCGAACTCCGGTTGCGCTATTCAGTTCACTTTCAGATTAGTACCCTTAGGAAAGGCATAAACTTCCTTATCCCCGCAGCTATGGGTTAGATAGTACCCCAACTGTTCTTTTACGAAGATGGCTTTGGTATTAAATAACTCACGAAGGTTGATATATCATTAAACAAAGAAACCTTAAATAGTACCTCAACTCTTCTTCTGCAAAGTTGACTTTGGAATTAAATAACCCACGAAAGTTGATATGCCATTAAAAAAGAAACCAAAACAAACCTATAAGATTTTGTCCTTGTACAAATAACGATGCCAGATTTATATATGGGCTAGAATGGGCTGCAGGCCAGGGACCTCCAGACTTAAGGCTCTAATGAAATCTAAAAATAAATAAATAAATAAATAAAAATAAATTGAAGATATAATAACAGAGACTTGTTTATTTTCAGATTTAACGAGGCTCCTTTGAATTTATCAAAAACAATTCAAATTTCGCCAATGGTCTCAGAGACCGGGAATCAATCCCAGGTCGAGTCATACCAAAGACTGAAAAAGTGGTACTTGATGCCGCCTTGCTTAACACTCAGAATTATAAGGTACATATCAAGGGTAAAGTGGAGCAATCCAGAGAAAGGAGTAGTGCCCTCCCCTACACCTTGGTGTACTAGCTATCGAAAAAGGGAGCCTTTGGGTCACCCTCGACTAAGGTCGCCAACTTAACTTAATTCGAACTGGACCATTGACCTAATGAGTAGAGTATTCACCAATGGTCCGGGAGACCGGGGTTCAATCCTAGGTCGAGTCATACCAAAGACTGAAAAAAATGGGACTTGAGGACGCTTTGCTTAACACTCAGCATTATAAGGTACGTATCAAAGGTAAGTGGAGCAATCCAGGGAAAGGAGTAGCACTCTCCCTACTCCTCGGTGTAATAGCTATTAAAAAGGGAGCCTTCGGGTCACCCTCGACTACGGTCGCCAACTTTACTTAATTAGAAATGAGCCTTTTAGAATCGATGAAGCCGTTTTTATGGGCTCCGTTTACGCTTTGATATATCTTTTTTGTATAGATATAGATTTTTTTGATGTACTTTTGTAAGTTCTGAAAAATTTTGTCTACTTTGTTTACTTTTCTACTTCATTGAACACAGACATGTAATAAGTGCAAAATTACTGAATATTTAAGAAAGTAGACAAAATGGTACAAAACAAGATAAAAATTTCACAAAAAAGAAAATTGTGCAATTTTATAGTTGAGGCGTAGGTTGGGGACGAAAATACGTAATGAAAGGGGTACAAATCCTATTAACACTGTGTTCCTCATAAGGCCTAAATCCACCTTGGGCTATGGCCTGTAGAAAGATGTGCTCGCGTGTATGTGAACAAAAAATCTGTTTTTTATTAGCAAAGATTTCAGGCACTGCTCAAGGATTGGAGGAGAAGGCCGTATGGCATAGTGGCTACCGTGCAAGAGTGCGATATCAAAGTATACGAGTTCGAACGCCACTCTTCCTATTACATTTACTTTCAGACTAATAACCTAGGGAAAGGTATGAATCCCCTGTCTCCCAGCTACGGGTTAAACAGTACCTCTGTTGTTCTTTTACAAGAATGGTTTTAATTAGATAACCAACTAAGGATGACCCACTTATTACACCAGCAATGGCTTAAATAGCATCTCTGTTGTTCTTTTACAAGAATAACTTGTGATTACATAACCCAGGAAGGTTGAACCCTCTTATTACCCCAGCTATGGCTTAAATAGCATCTCTGTGGTTCTTTTACAAGAATGGCTTTTGATTAGATAACTAAGGAAGGTTGAACATTCTTATTACCTCAGCTATGGATTAAATAGCATCTCTGTTATTCTTTTACAAGATTGGAATTTGATTAGAAAACCAACGAATGTTGAACACTCCTATTACACCAGTTATTACTTAAACCTCACCTCTGTTGTTCTTTTACAAAAATGGCTTTGGATTAGATAACCCAGGAAGGTTTAACCCTCTTATTATCCCAGATATGGCTTAAATAGGATCTCTGTTATTCTTTTACAGGATTGGAATTTGATTAAATAACCCAGGAATGTTGAACCCTCTTATTACTCCAGCTATGGCTTAAATAGCATCTCTGTTGTTGTTCTTTTACAAGAATGGTTTGGATTAGATAACCCAGGAAGGTTGAACCCTCTTATTACCCTAGCTACGGCTTAAATAGCATCTCTGTTGTTCTTTTACACGGATGGCTTTCGATTATATAACCCAGGAATGTT
This sequence comes from Sepioteuthis lessoniana, assembly GCA_963585895.1. NCBI lineage: Eukaryota > Metazoa > Mollusca > Cephalopoda > Myopsida > Loliginidae > Sepioteuthis > Sepioteuthis lessoniana. Next base: position 95,393 of record CAUZXS010005700.1, on the reverse strand, counting down.
TAACCCTCTTATTACCCCAGCTATGGCTTAAATAGCATCTCTATTGTTCTTTTACAAGAATGGCTTTTGATCAGATAGCCCAGGAAGGTTGAACCCTCTTCTTACCCTAGCTATGGCTTAAATAACATCTCTGTTGTTCTTTTACAAGAATGACTTTTGATTAGATAACTCAGGAAGGTTGAAAACTTTTATTTTATCAGCTATGGCTTAAATAGCATTTCTGTTTTTCTTTTACAAGAATGGCTTTGGATTAGATAACCCAGGAAGGTCGAACTTCTTATTACCCCAGCTATGGCTTAAATAGTATCTCTGTTTTTCTTTTATAAGATAGGCTTTTGATTAAATTACCCACAATTGTTGAACCCTCTTATTACTCAACCTATGTCTTAAATAGTATCTCTGTCGTTCTTTTACAAGAATGGCTTTTGATCAGATAGCCCAGGAAAGTTGAACCCTCTTCTTACCCCAGCTATGGCTTTAATAACATCTCTGTTTTTCTTTTACAAGAATGACTTTTGATTAGATAACCCAGGAAGGTTGAAAACTTTTATTTCATCAGCTATGGCTTAAATAGCATTTCTGTTGTTCTTTTACAAGAATGACTTTTGATTAGATAACCCAGGAAGGTTGAACCCTCTTATTACCCCAGCAATGGCTTAAATAGCGTCTTTGTGGTTTTTCCTTTACAAGAATGGCTTTGCCATTGATACTATGTAAGCCACACTGATTTTACAAGATGTACAGTCCGTGGGAGGATTGTATAAAATTGATATTATGTCTTGAAACAGTCTCCACGTATTCATCATCTTTTTTTTTCGACTGATTCTAACTCCCCCTTTGGGGAGACAATCATTATATTCTACGTCTCGCCCACAAGATGGGAGACTTGTTTCAAGATCTGGTAAGTAATCAAATGTTTGGTATGCCATTTCATCCAACAAGTATCTACATTTTGAACGATTATATCCTGAATAAAATATATATTCTTTAACATCAACTTTCAATTGAAGAATTTGAAGAAACAATAATTGATCCCTTTTAATAGGTAAAGATGTTGATTAACAAATTATTTGGCATTACTTTGTTGGTGATATTACGGGATTTACACTCCAATATTTTTAACCATGTCAGCGAGGACTACGTGTAGCAAACAAATTGTAGAAAAATAGAATTCAATACTCACCTGTTCCCGAAACAAAAATAGTGGTGTGTCGGTAAATTAACTAGTTTCGGGAACCTGGTTAGATAGAGTAGTCACATGCCGTGTGCTTTCAACTACAACATACGCGCATTTTGATTTTGTCCCGCGCAAAAAGAAATCATTCGTTTGAAGTCGGTCACGTTACATAGGTCCTATATATTCTATGCTTTCGATAGTTCGCTCCCTTATTCTTCTCTCTCTCTCCCAGCTAGCGACACATAACTCAAGACAACGTGACAGCTTTCATTTTCATTCTCAGTTCTTCTCAGCGAGCGACACTTAACTCCGACATTTCGCCACAGACTATTTCACACACGCACCCTTAAATGGGAGCCTGCAAAAATACATTCATTGCTATAATGAAATTGGTATATTTGCCAAACTTCGATATTCTGAAATTTGCATGGACGTCGAAATGGCCCCACACATGCAGGTACACACGTTTAGTTAGCGGCCAGACAAATACTTTGCTCCTATGAACTTTTTAGTTTCTCAGCGCACTTATACCCAGATATGTTCGAACAAAACACACTTACATTCACATAATATTAGTGTCAGTCACACCCACCCACACACGAATGCCTAACAAACAATATTCAATCATTTTTCCAACTTTGTATTGTTTTTGCTTAGTTGTTTAGTATATAAAATTGTCTATTGTATGTTATCGAGCTATGAATTTTCTTTTGTCTGTGTTGTTCATTTCTTTGTGATGTAAATTGTGGAACGACTCTCGAAGTTTTGTTTCGAACAAAACCTCGAGGGAACTAAACGACCAGCTCATCCTCCACAATATCAAATGATTTGTTAATCCTTTGCAAAACAACCCCCCCCCCCAAAAAAAATGATCTCAACCAAACAATTCCATCCAACATCTTGACGAACAAATTTGACCTATTATCTTGAAAGTAGTCACATTAGGGAAAAATAAATCTGTTAAAAATTGTTAATAATAGATAGGCATTCATAAAACCATATAATTGTGTGGAAATAATGTGCATAAGATATTAATAACTGCTTGAAACCATATAAAAAGGATTAGGACTATGTTTGCCAATTGTCGGTTCTCAGAAGTACGCTAATGGTCGCCTATCGTAGAGGCTAAGAAATACGCCATTGGTTGCCAATCAACAAGGTTAAGAAATACGCCATTGGTTGCCAATCATCGAGGCTAAGAAATACGCCAATGGTTGCCAATCATCAAGGCTAAGAAATACGCCAATGGTTGATAATAATTGATTCCGAAGAATAGGTATTGATGTTAATTAACAAATTATTTGGTATCACTAATTATGATAAGCAATGAATTCAACTTGCTAAAAGATAAACAAAATTATCGTTAACTTAAATTTTCATCATCTTGACCAACAAACTCGACCCATCATCTTAAAATTGTCTTGCGGGAAAATAAATCTGTTTAAAAATTATTAATATCAGATAGGAATACATAAATCCAAATAATTGGGTGAAAACTATGTGCATAAGATGTTGGTAATTACTTGAAACCATATAAATGTGTGCGAAGAGAGTTGTAGGAAAATAGAGAAGTCTCTTATATCCGAGTTTCTCTTATATCAGGTTTTGGTCTATTTTGTTTAGGTAACACAGCCTCTAATTTGGGACCAGAGAAAATCTCTCTTATATCAAGTTCTCTTATATCATGTTCTCTTATATCATGTTCTCTTATATCCGGGTTACATTGTAATTATAATTATTAAATTGGAATGAGTTTGGTTTCTTTTGTTAGATGTTATATCAACCTCCGTGGGTTATCTAATTCCATTCAAAGCAACTTCAGGACATTTCCTCGAGAATACAAGGCACATTTCTTTGGGTAAGAATCATACGAGTGATTCTCTCCGAACGTTTTTGAGCAACCACCTCACACACACACACACACATACACACACACACACACACACACACATACACACACACACACACACACACACACACACATTTGTATCAGTGACGTATCCTGAAAAATATGCTAGGGCAAGCAAATACTAAGTTAAGTCAAAAGTATTGTAATATTTTGGCACGTGCAAGTTTATGGTACGTATATAATGTGTCCGAAGCAATTCAAGCAAGAGGCCTACTCGGCTTGGGCGCGGGTTTGGGGGGGGACTGCATGATACAGCGACTGTATCTCTGCAGAGGGGTAAGACTCCCCCAACGAGATCAAGTCGGCTGGGGCTGTAGAATACATCGACTGCATCACTGCTGAGGGGTAAGACGTCCCCACACCCGAACGTGTGTTCTTGATATGACACGAAACAATCTGATGGTGAGGCTTCCGTCATACTGGAGCTTTGGGAAATGCGGAGCACCCTTTTATTGGCATCGCTCCCAGGTTCATTTTGGCCCGAAGTGGTAGTACCTGATAGGGTCCTACCTATGGGTCAATTAGAACTAAACTGTGTACTTACGCTAAGCTGAATTGTTAGAAATAGAACTGTTTTGACATTTAAACTGCGTACTTATGCTAAACTGAATTGTTTGAAATAGAACTGTATAAAAAGGATTTGGCAGTAAATAACCTACATTGGGTGATATGCCATGAAACCAAACTAAACCAAACGAATCTAAGCCACAGTAGTAGGTACCTCCTGTTGTTGGTAGTATTGTGGTAGTTGGTGTGTTGACATGTTGTGCATTGCTTCAATCCATGCATGATTTGAAAGCTGCAGAGATGAGCATGCAACGTAGTCTAATTCGGGAACTTATCCTTTATGAGTTCAGACTCGGAGAGTATCAGGCGAATTCAGCGGTGTGGTTTGTTGCCTTCATGACCCAAGAGTCAAAAGCATTCAGTGATGTCGAATTGTGCCTCACATAATATCAAAATATTGCAAAACTTTTGACTCACTCTGGTAACACCCAGATGATCTTAGATGAAAATGAATAATCTTTATCAATTTAACATGTAAATAAACAATGTTAATGTATACAGCAAACCTTCAAGCATAACTTTCATAACAAAATTCAATTGATTTGAAAAAGGTTATAGCATTTAATTATTATAATTTTAATTTTCATTATTGAATTATTCATTCTTATATTATCATTCACTAACTATGATAAATAATGAATTCAATTGAAATAGAATAAAGAAAAGAAAATATCAATAATATTATTGGCCCACTTTCTCTTTCCCCAAATCAGCAGCAGTTGAATGCTCTGTGTACTGGCTGACTGTAGTCTTTATCCAAACTTACTCCATAACTCATTGGAAAGTATCATATTTTATTATGGAAAGAAATTATTATAAATTGAATATTGCATATAACAGATTTAAAAAAGCATTTGTCAGCTTTGAAATTTCCAGTGTCTATAGAATAGATATGCATCGTTTCCTAAAGTACTTTATGATACAAAGGAAAAAAGTAGTATATTAAATTTCTGAATAGAATATTGAAAACAATATTCATATTGGCTAACATCCCCTTTCATCAAATCAGCAGCAGCTGAATGCTCTCTATACTGGCTCACTGTAGTCATTACCCAAATTTCTTTGAGAAGTGTCATATTTTATTGTGGAAATGAATTATGCTAAAAGATGCTAAAAAAATGCAAAATTCAATTTAGAGTATTGGGAGATAATTATGGGTTTGGTTTTATAGCATATCAACCATTGTTGGTTATTTAAAGCCAAATCCTCTTTATACGTATATATTAAATATATATGATTTGGTTTGGTTTGGTTTGGTTTTATGGCATATCAACCATTGTTGGTTATTTAATGCCAAATCCTCTTTATACATATATATTAATATATATATGATTTGGTTTGGTTGGGTTTTATGGTATATCAGCCATTGTAGGTCATTTAATACTAAATCCTGTTTAGATATTAAATGATTTGTAAACTTATTTAATTGAGTACCCTTTTCACCAAGGACTAAAATTAGCACTAGTGTATTTGTGATGTACTAAGATTAAACAAAACAGAAGGAAAGGCTGGATAAATTCATTTGTACATACTAGAACATTTAACATTTTTATCTATATAATATACATGGAGGTGCCCGTGGTGTAGTCGTTATCGTCGTAGGAAATGGACACGGCGACACGAGTTCAAATCCTGGACGAGACTGATTGCATTTCACATAGCACTAATACCCTTGGGGAAGGTATGAATCCAATTATTCTCCCTCCAGCTATGGGTAAATAGTAGGACAGACTAGGTTCTTCAGCCTTGGTTAGGCAAGGGTTAGTCTAGGAGAAGGAAAACTAGTCTAGGAGAAGGAAAACTCTGAATTCAAACCTGTTAAACTCCGCTTAAAAATTGACCTTGTGTCATATCCTGCCCGAGCGGAGGGGTTGGGTAAATATAAGTACCAGTGGTATTATGAAGAAAGTATATACAAATATGTTCCAATAGTTAAAAATATGTACACATTGCTCCATGAACAAGCAGTATGTAGAAGATGTACAAAAATGGGCGAAATTTTATTTGATGAGAGAAAGTAAAGTTGCCATGTAGATTTCCTGGCTGGGTTCGAGATAACATCTCTTGTTCGAAGAACAGGACCAAAGATATTGAGGATGGGTTTCTGAACTGTAACTACGTTGGCATTATTGCTTATTTTGTTGTTTGTTTGTTTTTAGCATGCAACCTCTTCAAAACTTCAAAACTTTATAAGATCCCAAATTATTTACTAAAACTGGAAGAACAAAGATTTAATTAACATTTAAGCTGATTGAAAATCAAATCTTACATTATCCAGATGGTGTGGTTGGTTTTTTTGTTTTATAGTATATCAACCTTTGTAGGTTATTTAATGCCAAAGCCATTCTCCTAGAAGAACAGTACAGGTACTATTTAACCCATACCTGAGGGGATAAGGGGGTTCATACCTTTCCTCAAGGGTATTTGCCCGAAAGTGTCGTAATAGCGCGACAAACTCGCTTAGTACGATTCTGCAGTTCATCGCTTTAACCATTACACCACGAGGACACCCTCAGATATCCAAATGTTGACAATAAAGAATATTAAAATTCTAAAGAATCAATCTGAGAAGGATTGTCATCCGTTTATAAATAGAACAGGACAAATGTTGTTACATTTTTATTGTTTTTATAAAATCAAATAAAAATTGAATAATTATTATGAAAAGTCTTTTTATTTCAATTGCAGAAATCATTTTCAGACATAAAATGTACATTCTTATCTGCAAATCTTAAACTTGTTATCTAAACTGCTCTTTACTTACTGGTTGTATAATGCTAAGCTCATATATAGGAATGTCCAAGAGAGGTTTAATATTTCAGATATCAAAGCTTTGGCTTTAAAAATGTAATATAATGACAGTTCAGAAATCTATAAGGCACCCAACAGACATGCCTATTCTTCTAGGGAGATAATTATGGATTTGGTTTTATGGCATATCAACCATTGTTGGCTATTTAAAGTCAAATCCTCTTTATACATACAGTGTAACCCGGATATAAGAGAGTTGTCGGGGCCGTGGAATAAGTCTCTTATATCCGGGCTTGGTTTATTTTGTTTAGGTAACACAGGCCCCAATTTGGGGCCCATTGAAAATCTATCTTATATCCAGGTTTCCCTTATATCAGGGTCTCTTATAACCGAGTTACACTGTATATATTAGATATATATGATTTGGTTTGGTTCAGTTTCATGGCATATCAACCATTGTTGGTTATTTAATGCCAAATCCTCTTTATACATATATATTAATATATGATATATATATACATATATATTAATATATGATTTTGTTTGGTTGGGTTTATGGTATATCAACCATTGTAGGTTGTTTAATGCCAAATCCTGTTTATATATTAAATAAATGATTTGTGAACTAATTTTGTAGATAAAGACAGTTCTATTTCTAACGAGTCAATTTAGCATAAGTCAACAAAGTTAAATGGTTCCAAATATTTCTATGTATCACTAACAATTCAATCAAACATCAGTCATTTGTTTACTTATTGTTAAATGATCAAACAGCTCTATTTCAAACAATTTAATTTAGCACAAGTCATTTGTTTGTGCTCATTTTAAATGTCAAACAGTTCTATTTGATCGATAGATAGGACTATATCAGGTGCTACCAGTTTGGGTCAGATTGGACCTGGGAGCGATGGCATTGAAGAGCTACTCTGCATTCCCCCAAAGCTTCAAATTCAGCATTATTTTTAATTCAACGGGAAAATAGATAGAGTTATAATCATGTTTTATACATATTTATATGTTAGACCTTGTATCTTAAAAATTTGATTTGATTAGAAAAAATGAGTATGATTTTTGGATTCAGCATAAAAAACTGCCTTAAAATCAGCTATTATATATTTGACTATGAAAACATCGTAAGTCTGTGTAATAAATTTGTTAGGCCAAAATTTAAACGTAATGAGAACGACTAAAAAGCAAACATTAGCTTTAAAAATTATTTCCAAAAATTAATGATTTTATGATGATAAAATATGGCTTGAACGATACAAGGGATTGAGATGTTATTTTTCATAAAATTTTGTTTTGGTATTTATGATGCTGCTTGTTCTGAGCGTCAAATGCTTGCGAATATTTGCAGTTTTTTTTATAGCCTTTTGTAATCTTGTAATATAATAACGGAGGAATTTCGTTTTATATATCTTGCCTTTCGGTTTAGTTAGGATGAGAACCTTTCGCTTAGTGCATGGGTTAGGTGCAACATTAACGCAGGTGTTCACGCGCGTGCGGAGAGGATGTGTCATTCAGAGATGTCAAAATAAAACCCCAGAAAGGAAAATGGGACCAGGAGGTGTAAATGACGTCACGCGCCGGAAGCGTGGGCTAAGATTTGAGAAAAAGCAGTTAGTTGAGTTCCCGCCTGGGAAGAAGAAGGTTGACTTTCAGAGCTGGGCGAGGCCAGACGACTTTGTGTGCTACGGGCGCTGCGCGTTGGTTGGGTTGAGAGCTAACGATGTAAAAGCAGTCAGCATAGAAAGATTGTGTCTCTCTCTCTCCTCATGTCGAAAAACCTTTTAACTCAAAGGTAATAAAAATTTTCGTACCTGAACCAATTTCGTAAAGCTTCGTGTTTTTAGATTCCCTATGTCTATTTCACATATCCGTTTATTATGGGTATGTCACAGTGTTAGGCTTTTCTAAAGTTATTTCGTTCATGATGTAGAGAAGGATGGAGCTGACATAGACAGTTAAAAATATGTTTTACCTAACCTCTCCACCATGGACACGATGTGACCCAAGGTCAGTTCTTTAAGCCGTGTAAAGCTAGTTTGAATTCAGAGTTTTACTTCTCCTGAACTGGTTGCCTAATCAAGGATAAAGAACCCAGTCTGATCTACTAATGATCCTTAGCTTGATGTGGGGAGAACAAATGAAACACAAACAACCTCATCCACGATTTGAACTCAGGTCACCGAGTTGATATCCAATGATGATAACCGTAACATTTAGAGCCCCTCTAAATTCTGTTAACTATAGTATACAGTTTTTTAGTTTTTAGATATATCTAGTACACTGGTTTCCAGATGTGGAATCCACGGACTTTCCTGAGTATGAACTCCATGGATGTTCCTGCATATAGACTGAGTGTATGCTACCGTGTTAGGACTGCATGAATGTTCCTGGGTTTGGACTTGATGGATGTTTCCTAGTATGGACTCCTCGGATGTTCCTAGGTATTAACTCCATGGATGTACCGGGGAATGGACTGCACAGATGTTCGCAGGTATGGACTCCACAGATGTTCTAGGGTTTGGACTGCTTGATGTTCCCGGGTTTGGAGTTCATGGATGTTCCTAGGTTTTGACTGCATGGATGTTCCCAGTTTGGGACTGCATAGATGTTGTTGGGTATGGACTCCACAGATATTCCTAGTTTTGGATTGTATGGATATACCCAGGTTTGGACTCCGCAAATGTTCCTAGGTTTGGACTGCATGGATGTTCCAAGATTTGAACTGCATGGATGTTCCTGGGTTTGGACTCCATGGAATTTCCTGAGTATGGACTCCACATATATTCCTGGGTGTTGACTCAATGGATATACCTGAGTATGGACTAGATGTATGTTCCTGGGTAAGAACTCCACAGATGTTCCTGGGTATGGACTGCATGGATGTTCCCAGGTTTGGACTGCATGGATGTTTCCGGGTTTGGACTTTATGGATATCCCTGTATGGACTCCATGGATGTTCCTGGGTATAGACTTCTTGGATGTTCCCGGGTATGAACTTTATGGATGTTCCTTGGTATCAATTGCATGGATGTTCCCAAATTTAGATTGCATGGATGTTTTTGAGTATGGACTCCACTGATGTTCTTAAGTATTGACTATGGATGTCCCTTGGTATAGACAGCATGGATGTTCACTGATATGGATTTCATGAACCAGCAATGACTCACATCAGTTTTGTACTGTTATTGGATGTAGTCTGGAAGATCTAACAGGAGTGAAGTATAATAAGAGAGAATGGTGTCAAAGAGAGAGAGAGAGAGAGAGAGAGAGAGAGAGAGAGAGAGAGAGAGAGAGAGAGAGAGAGAGAGAATCAAGGTACATTGTGCTTTCCGCAACAATTGATGATGATAATATATATGAGGTGCATACGATAAGTTTCCAGACATTTTTCGAATGGGCACTTTTATTGATAGTACACACATAAAACTCTAGTCCCCATCGAAGTAATCTCCTCCGACTGCAATCCACTTGTTGAACCGTTCCAGAAACTTCTGGAAGGCTCCATGGAAGTCCTTGTGTGAGCGTGTCAATGACCTTTGTCACAGTCTCTTTCATCTCCTCAATTGTCTCATAACGACAGCCTGTGAGCTTAGGGAATAAGCAAAAGTCACAGGGAGCAAGGTCTGGACTATAGGGAGGATGAGGAACTGTCATGATGCCCATCTTGGTCAAATGGTCTGTGACAAGGATGGAATTGTGGACTGGTGCATTGTCCTGGTTGAAATGCCACTGACCTGATTTGAAGAGTGCTGGCCTCTTCCGACGGAATCTCTTCCTGAACTCCCTTAAAACTTCAATATAGCAACCCTAACCCCAATCCTTTGGCCAATCAACTGTGGTGTATTGACTTCCTCACTCCTCCCACACCTCGCATCATCCCTCACAGACTCTCTGCCTTTCTTGAATCTCTTATGCCACTCAAAAACTGATGCTTGATTCATGCAAGATGCTCCAAAAGCAGTCTGAAGCATTCCATACGTTTCTGTGATATTTTTCCAAGTTTAAAACAGAATTTTATTGCATATCGTTCTTCTAAATTGTCCTCACGTCCTGATTGCATTTTTTAAATTCACCAGCTGTGACAATCAGTCTTTAGTAGGGTGTATTACAATTGATGCTGTAGCTGTTCATTTGAAGCTGAAATCATAAAAATTGGTCAGTCATCTCATAAGATGTATAGCAATAACATACTGAACTTTCAAGAGTCTACAACAATTTCAAATGCCTATACGAAAAAAGTCTGGAAACTTACCGTATACACCTTGTATACATATATATACATGTGTGTGTGTGTGTTTGTGTGTGTGTAAGTCGCCGGGATCTAATGGCTAATGTGCTAGACTGCAACAGTTTGAACTTCAGTTACCATATTACATTCACTTTTGGACTAATGCTCAATTAGGTTAAATAGTACCACTACAGTTCTTCTACTAGGGTGACTTTGGCATTAAATAAGAAACCAGAAAGCTAACTATATATATCTGTGGATGACAATATATATATATATATATATATATATATATATTGTCATTCACAGACGGACTGTTTTGTTGTATCATAACTCTTTAGTGTAGCTTGACACACAAGATGCTTTAAGCTGGGATTGAAACCTGACTGACTTTATGTCAGTTAGATATCTTATCCCTAAGTATCATATCTCTCAATGCAAGCAAAGGAATTTTATGTATATATTTATTTACATATACGCTTATGGACTACTGGAGTGCTCAATTCATGAAAAGACCTTTACATTTATGCGTATGTGGTAGTCAGCATTATGCTCACACACACACACACACACACACATATACATATACACATATATATATGTATATATATATGTGTGTAGTAAAAAGGAATAAAAAGTATAAAGAGAAGGATTACTACTGATAGTTTCATGCTTGAGCCATCATCAGCCTTTCATTATTTGATGATCATTCAAGCAGGAGTTATAATTTGTGTCTGTACCTTTTAGATTCGTTTTTACTGCACAAATTGGTCCATTCACTTATATCAATCACTGTCGCCACGATAGTACAGAACTATAGTTTAAGTATGAGTTGTACTATTTATATATATGAATATATAAATAAATATATATTGACATAATAGTTAGAGTGTTTGCCAATGGTCGGGGAATTCCGCAGTTCAATCCCAAGTCAAGTCATACCAAAGACTCAAAATATGGTTTGGTTTCTTTGTTTAATGGGATATCAACCTTTGTAGGTTATTTAATGCCAAAGCCATTCTCCTAGAAGAACAGTGGTGGTACTATTTAACCCATAGCTGGGAGGATAAGGGGGTTCAAACCTTTCCCCAAGGGTATTTGCCCGAAAGTGAACGTAATAGCGCGTAAAGTGAACGTAATGGAGTACGAACTCGCTTACTACGATTCTGCAGTCCATCACTTTTACCATTACGCCACGAGGACACCCCCTCAAAATATGGTACTTGATACTTCCTTATTTAACACTCAACATTATAAGGTATGGATCAAGGGTAAATGGAGCAATTCAGGGAAAGGAGTTGTACTCTCCCCCACATGTCTGTGTTGTAACTATTGAAATGAAAGCCTTTGGGTCAACCTTAATTACGGTTAGCCAACTTACTTACTATATAAGTAAATTTGGCAACCGTAGTCAAGGGTGACCCAAAGGCTCCCTTTTCCATAGCTACTACACCAAAGTGTAGGTGAGGGCACTACTCCTTTCCTTGGATCGCTCCATTTTACTTTGATCCTTACCTTATAATGCTGAGTGTTAAACAATGTAGCATCAAGTATAATTTTTTGAGTCTTTGGTATAACTTGACCTGGGATTGAACCCAGGTCTCCCGAGCCATTGGCGAATATATATATATATATATATATATATATATTGTCATGACATTGTTAGCTACTCATTTAATTCAAATCTTACATCATTGAATTAATGCTTCATTGCTGGGATTGTTAACATTGGCAGAAAAGTTGTGAAAGCAACAAACGATTTCAAAATGATGATACATTTTGATCGGGCATTCCCACAATGTGACAGAAAATCAACTGAGTCTGGTTGTATTGTCAGATTCTTATTTTGAAAACAATTCTTACAGAAGAAGTGATAGCACCTGATAAGGGTCCTATCTATGGGTTAAATAGAACTAAACCGTCCTTCTTTCACTATACTGATAAACTGCGTGCTTATGCTTAACTGAATTATTTGAAATAGAACTTTTTTTTTACATTAAAACTGTATTTTCACTTAACTGGATTGTTACATATAACATTTCGGAGGTGCCTTGTGGTGTAATGGTTATCGTTGTAGGAAATGGACACGGCGACACGAGTTCAAATCCTGGACGAGACTGATTGCATTTCATATAGCACTAATACCCTTGGGAAAGGTATGAATCCAAATATTCTCCCTCCAGCTATGGGTAAATAGTAGGGCAGACTGGGTTCTTCAGCCTTGGTGAGGCAACTAGTCTAGGAGAAGGAAAACTCTGAAGTCAAACCTGTTAAACTCTGCTTAAAAACTGACCTTGTGTCATATCCTGCCCGAGCGGAGGGGTAGGTAAATATGGTTACATATAACTGCTTGAATAGTTTGAAATAGAAATGTTTCTGACAATTAAACTGTACTTACGCTAAACTGAATTGTTTGAAATAGAATTGAATATTTACATAAAAATGGATTTGGCGTTAAATAACCTACAAGGGTTGATATGCCATAAAACAAACCCAATAAACCAAACCAAACCTTATAGAAGAGGAATAATTTGATAAAAACTTTGTTGGCTGTAAAGAATTTTTTCTGTTACCTTTTTTTTTTATCCTCATATAAACATGAATTTATGGGGAACAGTTCTTTTAGTTGGACTTATCTGTAAGTTGCTCTATTCCATAATAGTTGGTACATTTAGCATAAAGATTTATATACAAATGTACCAACTATTATGGGACAAAGGGAGTAAAACTTTATATTTTCTCTGATTGAAATTAAGAATTACACAGTTAAATAATTAACACAATGGAGTGAAGTAATATATAAAATGAAGTATTATCTATGTCCCATAATAATCGGTTCACTTAGTATATGAAATGTATATACAGATGTACAAACCATTATGGGACAGAAATTAAGAAATACACAGTTAAACAATCAACACGATAAAGTAACATAAAATGAAGTGTTATCTGTCTCATAATAATTGAGCACTTAGTATAAGAAATTTATATACAAACCATTATGGGACAGATGTAGTTGCATTTTATATTCTCTGTGATAGAAATTAAGAAATACGCAGTTAAGCAATCAACACAATGGAGTAATATATAAATGTATTATGTCCCATAATAGTTGCTACACTTGGTCTATTACATTTATATACAGATGTACAAACCATTATGGGACAGACATAGTAAAACTTTATATTCTCTCTGATAGAAATTTAGAATTACACAGTTAAACAATCAATACAATAAAGTAACATAAAATGAAGTATTATCTGTCTCATAATAATTGATTCAATTAGTATATGAAATTTATATACAGATGTACAAACCATTATGGGACAGACATAGTAAAACTTTATATTCTCTCAGATAGAAATTTAGAAATACACAGTTAAATAATTAACACAAGGAAGTAAAGTAATATATGAAATGAAGCACTACATCTGTCCCATAATGGTTAGTACATTTATTCATAATATTTATATCCAAAAGTGTCTGATATTTTGGGACAAAGGTAGTAGAACTTTATATTTTTCCTGATAGATATTCTAAAAATACAGTTAAATAATCAACACATGGAGCAAAGTAATATATAAAATGAAGTACTTTATCTGTCCCATAATAATAGGCACACTTATCTAAGAATTTCATATTCTAAATGCACCAACTATTATGGGACAGAGGTAGTAGAAATTATTATTCTCTCTGATAGAAATGAAGAAAAAAGCAATCAACCCAATGGAATAAAATAATATATAAAATGAAACATAACCACTGTCCCATAATAGTAGGTACATTTCATATGAAATTTAGATGCCAATGTACCAACTATTATGGGACAGAGTTAGTTGCACTATATTTTCCTTGATAGAAATTAAGAAATATATGCCCTGGGGTCAACCGCTTGCGTCCACAAAATTTGATGAAAATTTGGCCAAGCATTTTTTCCATCCATTGAGAACACACACACACACTTTTCATTTTTATATTGTAAATTTTGATTATAGTTATTTCATCTTTTAATTTTTAACTGTATCTTTTTTTAATTGCAACTCTCTGAAACAAGGGAGCAAGAAGTACCTAAGACATTAAAAAGTCTTAGCTAACTATCTTGAATACCAGGTGCTTTCCAAATATTATACAGTAGCAAGGTAACCAGCATTGCCAGGGAAAAAAGTACCATAGACTTAGATTTATTAATTAAGTGTAAACCTATATATATAAAACAATGAAAAACAAAACAAAACAAATGCCAACATAAGAAAAAATAATCTGACAAAATGCTAAAGGAGAAATAAAAAATATTAACTCTTTCCTTCAGGGGGAAAAAAGGAACTTCCAATTAAAGATAGTTCCATAATTCCTTTGAGGAAATTTCACATAGCTGAAAAGCTTTATAATACCCTTTGATGGGTAGGATGGTTGGTTGGTTGGTTGGTTTTAAGAATCATCTTTTTTGGTATCTTTTATGCCAATCATGGTCTCTGATAATGTATGGTACAAAAATGAATCTTTAAAATCATTTTAAACAGGTAGACATTTCATATTTAGTTGCAATATCAATGTTTTAGGAATCAATTTATCGAGTTCACAATCATTTTAAACTGGTAAACACAATTTACAGCCCAGTCACCTGGGATGGTACAATACGCTGACTGCATATCTGCAGAGGGGTAGGACCCTCCCAATGAGCGTCCTAGATATGATACTAAACAATCTGATGATGAGGCTCTAGTAATGCAAGAGCATTGGAGAATGTGGAGTACCCCTTCATTGCCGTCACTCCCAGGTCTATTCTGACCTGGAATGGTAGCACCTGATCGGGTCCAATCAATGGGTCAACTAGAACTGTTTGACATTTAAACTGGGTGCAAACAAATGACTTATGATAGATTGACTTGTTTGGAATAAAACTGTTTGATAATTTTAACGGTGTGTAAACAAATGATTGATGCTTAATTGAATTGGCTTGGTTTGGTTTGGAATAATGGCATATCAACCATTTAAGGTGATGTAATGCCAAATCCACTTTTATACATATAAACAGTTCTATTTCAAATTGTTGTGGACCAATAAAGGGTCTGGAAGAATAAAACAACTCGTGTTTGCGTGGAACAAAGTATATTAACGAAGCATAATACAACATATGTACAAAGTGTTAGAAGTCAGTCAGACTGCCAAGCGTTCCCTGAGAATAAGTACAGAGCCTGGTATTAATAGTCACAGAAGAGTTCATTAACAACCACAGGTTGGGTACCATAACACAAACAATTCAGTTTAGCATAAGTACACAGTTTAAATGTCAAAAAGAGTTCCATTTCAAACAATTCAGTTTCACATTACACTGTTTAGTTCTATTCGAACCACAGATAGGACCCTATCAGGTGCTACCACTCAAGGACAAAGTGGACCTGGGGTTGATGGTAATAAAGAGGCACTTGCATTATTGGAGCTTCACCATCAGAGTGTTTCATGTCATATCCAGGACATTTGTCAGGGAAGTCTTACCTTACTGCAGAGATGCAGTTGGTGTATTCAACAGCGTCAGCCGACTGAGCCAATTAATTACATTGTTAGTGATACATAGCAATGCTTGGAACCATTTGACCGTGTGCAAACAAATAAGTAGTGTTGAATAGAATAGTTGGTGTCAAATAACAATACTTGGAACCACTTCACTGTCTGCAAACAAATGATTTATATTGAATTGGATTATTTGTGTTGGACAGCAAAGATTGAAACCATTTAACTGTGTAGAAACATTTTTATCATTAAGGGTTTTCAGACTATTGACTTCATCTTTATTGTTATTTCCACAACGTTTCGGCCGATATGTCCTCCGGCCTTCTTCAGAAATTTAGACAACTAATGTGTAGTAACAGTAGTCATACTAGTATATAAACAAATTAGTTCTAGCTCATTTAAAAACTAATCTCTTACATATCATGTATATCTATTTAATGTGTGCAAAAAAATGACTGATGTTAAATTGTTGCTGTTACATAGGAATACTTAAAACCATTTAACTGTATGCAAAAGAATGTGTGTAGGCTCACTTGAAAATGTTATCAACAAAATGTGTTAACAAATCATATATATCTAGTAAAGTAAAGTTGGCGACCGTAATCGAGGGTGACCCGAAGGCTCTCATTTCAATAGCTACTACACCGAGGTGTAGGGGAGGATTCTACTGCATTCTCTGGATTGCTCCACATTACCCTTGATCCTTACCTTATAATGCTGAGTGTTAAGAAAGGCGGCATCAAGTGCCGTCTTTTGAGTCTTTGGTATGACTCACCCTGGGATTGAACCCTGGTCTTCTGGACCATTGGCAAACACTCTACTCATCAAATAGGTATTTATAAAGAGAATTTTGGCATTAAATACCCAATCGAACCAAATCATATATATTTAATATATGCATATTTACCCAACCCTTCCGCTCTGACAGGATATGACACAAGGTCAATTTTTTTAAGCGGAGTTTAACAGGTTTGAATTCAGAGATTTCCTTCTCCTAGACTAGTTGCCTCACTAATGCTGAAGAACCTAGTCTGCCCTACTATTTAGCCATAGCTGGAGGGTGAATAATTGGATTCATACCTTCCCCAAAGGTATTAGTGCTATGTGAAAGGCAATCAGTCTAGTCCAGAATTTGAAATCGTATCGCCATGTCCATTTCCTACGATGATAACCATTACACCACGGGCACCTATATATTTAATATATATGTATAGAGAGGATTTGGCATTAAATAACCCACAATGGTTGATATGCCATTAAACCCAACCAAACAAAATCATATATAGTTAATATTTATGTATAAAGAGGATTTGGCATTAAATAACCTATGATGGTTGATATGCCATAAAACCCAACCAAACAAAATCATATATAGTTAATATTTATTTATAAAGAGGATTTGGCATTAAATAACCTATGATGGTTGATATGCCATAAAACCCAACCAAACCAAATCATATATATTTAATATATATTTATAAAGAGGATTTGACATTAAATAACCCACAATAGTTGATATGCCATTAAAGCCAACCAAACCAAATTGAAAAAAAACAATGAAAAAAATAGATTGAATTAAAATGACTAAATAAAATTAATAGAAAAATAAAGAAATAAAATAGAATAAAATTCAATTAATGAAATAAAATTAAAACTAAAACTAAAAATTAGAATAAAAATAAAAATTGAATTAAAAGTAGATGAATAAAATTCTAACCGTATTTTAAAGAAAAATTTCAAAACACTTGAATTTGAATCTAACCTGTTTTTCTCAAAGAAATGCTCCCACTTCTTTTTAGTACATTAATAAAGTCTCCCTTTTACCTTTTTTCATTATTTTTTCATTCTCTTAAAGTTTTTACCAGCAATTTAGAAAAAAAAATCTAAAAACAATCTTTGCTTCTCTCTCTCTCTTTTGTCACTCTCTCTATCTTTCTCTCTCTTTGTCTCTCGTTGTCTCTCACTCTCTCTCTTTTTTTATCTCTGTCTCACTTTATCTTTCTCTTTTTGTTTCTTTCTCACTCTCTTTCTCAATCTTTGGCTCTGTTTCTCCCTCTCTTTTTGTGTCTCTTTTTTCTCTCATTGTCTTACTCTCTCTCCCTCTCTCTGTTGTGCTCTTTCTTTCTCTCTCTCTCTCTCTCTCTCTCTCTCTCTTTGTTTCTACTGCTGTCTTTCTGTTTCTTTTGCCCAGTTTCTCTCTTTCTTTCTGTCTCTTTCTCTCCTTCTCTCTCTCCTTCTCTCTCTCTCTCTCTCTCTCTTGTTTTCCCACCACTCTCTCTTTGACTTTTGCCACTTAAAAAATGCACCACTGTCTCTTTGAACATTTTTTCACTTTTTAAAGGTCTTTCTTTTCTTCTTTCTTTTTCCTCCTTTCATTCAAAAAATCTTATTTTTTCCTATAAAATAATCTTTCTTTCTTTCTTTCTTTCTTTCTTTCTTTCTTTAAAATATTCTTTCTTTCTTTTCTTCTTTTTTTACTTCCTTTGTCTCTGTAAAAACGTCTTTCTTTCTTTCTTTCTTTCTTTCTTTCAGGAAAATCTTCTTTCTTTTTCTTCTTTTATTTCTTCTTTTCTTTTCATAAAGCCTCCTTTCTTCCTTTTTCTTCCTTTCTTTCCGTAAAGTTTCTTTTCTTCTTTCTTTTTTTCCTTTCTTTTTGTAAAGATTTCTTTCTTTCATTTTTGTTCTTTATTTTTCTTTTTTTTTTTATGCAAAATCTTTTTTCTTTCTTTTTCTTCCGTTTGTTCTGTAGAGACATGTTTATTTCTTATTCTTTCTTTCTTTTTGTCTTTTCTTCAAGTAGAATTTCTTTCTTTCTTTCTTTCTTTCTTTCTTTCTTTCTTTCTTTGAATACTTCTTTTTTTTCTTTCCTACTTTCTAGTAAGACTTCCTTCTTTCTTTATGATATTTTCTTTATTTGTTTTCTTTCTGTAAAAAACTTCTTTTTTCTTTTTTTTCCTTTCTTTCTGTAAAGTTTTCTTTTTTCTTTTTCTTTCTTTCTTTTTCTTTTTTCTTTCAGTAAAGTCTTCTTTCTTTCATTTTACTTTTCTCCCTGTAAAGTCTTTCATTCTTCTTATGTCTTTCTCTTACTTCCTTTCATTCTGTAAAGTTTTTTCTTTTTTCCCTTCTTTCTTTAATGTCTTTCTTTCTCATTCCTTCTTTCTCTTTCTTTCTTTCTCTTCTTTCTTTTCTTTTCTTTCTTTCTTTCTGCAAAGTCTTCTGCCTTCCTTTTTCTTTCTTTCTTTTCTTTTCTTTCTATCGTTAAAGTGTTCTTCCTTTCTTTTTCTTTCCTTCTTTTTCTTTCTTTCTTTCTGCAAAATCTTCTGCCTTCCTTTTTCTATCTTTCTTTCTTTCTTTCTTTCTTTTTCTTTTTTCTTCTGTGAAATGTTCTTTCTTTATTCTTTCTTTCTTTTCTCCTTTCTTTCTGTAAAGTGTTCTTTCTTTTTTTTTCTTTTTCTTCCTTTCATTTTGAAATCATATTTCTTTCTTCTTCTTTCTTCTTTTTTCTACCTCTCATTCTGTAAAGTCTTGTTTCTTTTTCTTTCTTTATTTCTGTAAATACAACTCTCTTTCTTTTTCTTTCTTTCTTTTTGTTCCTTTCTTTCTGCAAAGACTTTATTCTTTCTTTCTTTCTTTCTTTCTTTCTTTCTTTCTTTCTTTAAAGACTTCTTTTTTTCTTTTTCTTTTTCTTTTTCTTTTTGCATTTTTTGAGAGGATTATATCTTTCTTTTTCTTGCTTTTTTCCTTTCTTTCTGTACATTGTTCTTCTTTTCTTTTATTTTCTTTCTTTTATTTCCTTTCTTTCTGTAAAATCTTTCTTCCTCTTCCTCTTTCTTTCTTTCTTTCTTTTTCTTTTTCTTCTCCCCTTTCTTTAAAGTCTCGTTACTTTCTTTTTCTTCATTTATTTCTGTAAAGTGTTCTTCTGTTCTTTTCTGTCCTTCTTTTTCCTTTTCTTTCTCTAAAGTGTTCTTTCTTTCTATTTCTTTCTTTTTCTTCAATTCTTTCTTTAGGGATTTTTTCTTCTCCCTCTCTTTCTGTAAAAACTTCTTTCTTTCTTTCTTTCTTTCTTTCTTGTAATTTCTTTCTTTCTTTCTTTCTTTCTTTCTTTCTTTCTTTCTTTCTTTCTTTCTTTCTTTCAGGGCTTCTTTTTTCTTTCTTTAGTTTCATTTCTTTTTCTTTCTCTCTTTCTATAAATTTTTCTTTTCTCTTTTTCTTTCTGTGCAGTCGTCTTTCTTTCTTTTTCT
>CAUZXS010005700.1:5000-72500 GCA_963585895.1 Sepioteuthis lessoniana | reverse complement strand
GACACTACCCAATTGCTGAACACTTATGATTTATCAGAAATACTTATCTTAATTTGATGAAACAAAGATAAAACTGTTTTTTCATTGGGTAATTGCTTTCTTACATCTATCTATCTATCTATCTATCTATCTATCTATCTATCTATCTAAGCCTCTTCCTCATCAATCTTCCCCTATTTTTTATATTTCTTTCTCTATTCCTTGGAATTGTTGTTTCTCACTTTCGATATCTGAACAATTGTGTGTGTGCATGTATGTATGTAGTTTTTGTATGTATAAAGTATATGCAAATTTGTATGTGTTTGTGTATGTGTGTGTCTGTGTGTAATGCTTCAAGGAATGTCCAAATAGTAATTTAATGGTTAAAAATCTTGTGTCATCTATTTTACCACATGTGCAGCAATGACCTTATTCCTTGTGCTTTACTACACTAAGGTTATATGTTTATCAAGACTTTTCACTAAGATGTAATGATTGTAGATTACTCTCACAAACTTTCGCTACTCCATTAGTTCAATCTTCAGTGAGCACACCTCACTTATGGCCTTGTGCCATACTAACCTGAGAAAATATACCTACTGAGGTAGCCTGTGTATGATTGTGGTTAGGGAGCTAGGATTACTGACCATTACTCCAGCAGTGAGAGTGATTTTCACGGGGTGCCCTTTATATATATATATATATATATATATATATATATATGTTTATATTATCAATGCTTATTCCTTATCTATCTATCAATCTATCTATGTGAATTCGTCATCAATCTATATATCTCCATTACCCAGGGTATCAAAACCAATGCTTTGGAATAATGGTTGTTGGTTTTATGGCGTGTTTACATTTGTTGGGTCACCAGTTATATTTGGTACAAAAATGTATCTTCAGAATCATTTTAAACAGGTAAACACTTCATATTTAGTTACAATGTCAAGGTTTTAAGAGTCAATCTAATAATGTTGTTCAAAATCCTTTCAAAGATTATCTCATCTCTATCTGACCACAAGCTGACTTCCAAACAGGTACTACAACTGGGCCAAAGTGGACTTGACAGTAATGATAATGAACTTTAAAATCACTAGATCTCCCAAAGTGGGCCTATCAACAGACTTTGTTTAGTGTCCTACCTAAGACGCTTGCAAAAATAGGATAGATAGATAGATAGATAGATAGATAGATTGTACCCTGGGTAATATAGATATATAGATTGATAATGAATTCACAGAGATAGATAGATAGATAGATAGACATGAGAAGCTAGATAAGGAATAGGAATTGATAATATATATATATATATATATATATATATATATATATATATAGATAGATAGATAGATAGATGCACTGGGTTTGATAGATAGATAATAAACAGAAATACACACATAATGAATCCACTGATAGATTGATAGATTGAAAGAAGCAGTTCAATATATATATATATATATATATATATATATATATATATATATATATATATATATATATATATATATGTGTGTGTGTGTGTGTGTGTGTGTGTGTGTGTGTGTGTGTGTGTGTGTGCTTAGATTGATAGATTTATTAACTATCCATATACATAAATATAAAGAAAGTGAAACAGATAGATATAGGTTGGCAGTCGAATATATAGGTAGATCGATGTTTAGTTTTTAAGAAATTAAATTTTTGTGTACATTCATTCAATAATAAAAAAAAAAAGAAAGAAAAAAAGACTTTAATCAAGAGCTAGATTCTGGGTGTACCCAACAAGGAGCGAACTCATAATGAACGGACAGATTGAATTTCTTGACTTGCATCCTCCTCAACAGCAAATGCAATACTATTTGTATGCTTCTTTACACTTTCGTGTGTGTGTGTATATATATATATATATATATATATATATGTGTGTGTGTGTGTGTGTGTGTGTATGTGTGTGTGTGTGTGTTTGTTTGTTAATCAGTGTGTGTATGTGTGTGTGTATATTTATATGTATAATATACAACTATACACACGCACCTTGTAACTTGGGATATTTCTAATACAAGCCTTTTCTCGCCGACAAAAATAAACACACACACACACACAAACATATATATATACATATATTCACACGCAAACACGAACTCACACACACATACACATACACACAGACACAGACACACACACACACATATATATATATATATATATATATATATTTTATATACATATATATATATGTGTATATGTATACATATATTACTGACTCACCCACTCCTTCCTTCGCTTCTCTCTTTTTACTATTATTTATTCTCACTTTTTTATGTTTTCTCCTCCCCCTCCTTAACTACGCCACCACCACCGCCATGGTATTTCCTGCCGCCCTCCCACCGCCAACACAAACCTCCCTCCTCACTATTCTCTCGATCAACACTACTTTCCCCTCCCCTACTCAGCTACTGCCTACCCTTTTCCTAAAATATTCAACTCCGTTTTTCTACCCCACTCCTTCCGACCTCCCCTTCTCAATCTCCCCTTCTCCCTCCCCCATTGTCAGTCTTATTTATCACTTTTCTCTAACCCTCCCTCGATCTCCTCTTTCTTCTTTCTCCTCCTCCCCTTCCTTATTTCTCTTCATTCTTCCGCGTTCAGCGCGTAAACAACGAACGGACGAACGTCCACACGAACGTTACAACACACACACACACACACACACACACACACACACACACACACACACACACACACACACACACACATACGTATAGATGCATACATACGTATATCTAAACACCATCAAACACTTACACATATATGTATTGGCATAAACGCCCAAGTGCAAAGTCACATATATACATACTGGTAACTCGAAACATACACAACACAACCTTCTTCAAACAATACATACAAAGAGCTGAAGACCCACGTTATTTTTTAATAGTTAAAGCAAGGGAGAGAGAGAGAGAGAGAGAGAGAGAGAGAGAGAAAGAGAGAGAGTGAGAGAAACAGATAGACAGACATAGAGAAGGAAATGACCCCCCACACACACCCATACACAGTTAGAGAAAGAGACAGAGATTGGTACAGAAACAAAAGAGAAGAGAGAGATAGAGATAGAGAGAGAGAGAGAGAATGTCAGATAGAGAGAGAGAGAGAGGGACAGACAGACGGACATAAAAAGAAAAAGACTGACACATACACACACACACACACAGGGAGAGCAGGAAAGAGAGAGAGAGAAAGAGAGAGAAAGACAGACAGAGAGAGAGACCATAGAAAGAAAAAGAGCAAGCGACAAACGCGCGCACACACACACACACACACAAATAGACCGACACAGTCAGACAGACACAGACTGACAGACAGACAGAAAGGAAAAGAGCAAGTATAATAGATAGATAGATAGAGAGAGAGAGAGAGAGAGAGAGAGAGAGAGAGAAAAGAGAAGGAGTGAGAGAAAAGAGAAGGCGTGAGAGAAAGGGTTAGAGAGAGAGAGAGTGAGAGAGAAACTGAGACAGAGCAAATCTAAAAGAAACAGACTCTGAGACAGAGTAAGAGAGGAAGAGGGAGAGCGAGTGAAAGTGAGAGAGAGAGAGAGAGAGAGAGAGAAACTCTGGCAGAGAAAGAAAGAGAGCGATACAGGGACGTGCATACATTGAGACACACACATTTGTACACACAAGGTGACACACGCATGTGTGCGTGCGTACATTGCATAAGGGCACGGTCGCCTTAATTGACGGGTAAATGGTTCGCGTTATAACCGCCCCTCATTACCAACCCACAGCCGGTGTTAAGATACGACACAAAGTCAAACTTTATTCGGAGACCCACCCGCGAACAGAAGGCAAGAGACGAAAAAAATTCCAGTCTGTCGATATCCCCCTTTTAACGGCACCCCATGCACATATGCAGACAAAAAAGGTTGAAAAGCGATATTTATTCATACCTCCCACCAGGCAGAATTTGGCCAAGGTCATTTTAGTGTGGAGATCCACGCACGTGTAAAAATGCTTGGTCCCGTCGGCATCCCCTTTTGGGAGTACCTCAGGCGCCAATCGAAAAACTTTGCACTGCTTGTGGGTATTGCTTGAGGGACGGCTTCCTGTGCCCAAACTCTCTGGGCAAAAAGGTCGAGAAGTGTGGCAAAAGGTCGAGAAGTGTGGGAAAGTAAACGAGCTAGTTGAGTCAGCCAGTGAAGTGAGTTCAATCATCACAGGATAATCCATACATCCTTGCGAAGGGGCGGACTGAGCGTTCGGGTAATGAGCAGTGCCCGAGGACAGGAAGCACCAAGAGACCCAAGTTGGTAGCAGAATTATTATTTTTGAAATGAATCAATGTGTTTTACCGAAAATGCCTTAAATGTGAGATTCAAGACCGAATGGCCCACAGTTTCGGCTGGGCCACCTGCGGGTTGGCGATGACGTCATTAAAACACAACATTACACTAAACTCTCATGTCTAGTTTAAGCTATAAACAAGCACATGTGCCGGACTCATGTAATATATCGAGTGAGTCCAAAGCTCGAGCCTCGGCTCGTGCCCGAATTCCCCCTCCCTAAACTTCCACTAATAAAAAAGACCTTGTGTCAAGTCCTGTTTGGTGGGTGGCTGAGACCAATATCGACTTAAATCTTACGAATTCCTTCTCTTGTATTATAGACCACTGCTTGTAACTGTATTCCGTGATAAAAAAAAAAGTCACGGGCAACAATAACCGTAGGAAATGGATTCGGTGAGCAAAGTTCAAATCCTGAAAGAGGCTGTTTGCATTTCACTTCACACTACTGCTCTTAAGAAAAACTGTTCGAGGTTTTGGAAAAGTCTAGTCGAAGTGGAATCAACCTATTGGGGGTTAGTCAAATTATTCAACACGCAAAATAAACTGATGAATGTTCACCAATCAGACATCAGCAAAATACTGCGGTATTTAATGCACGCTCCACCTTACGGGCATATATGGCACAAGGCCTTTTTTGGGGTGGGACCGGGCGCAGGGCCGTAGCCCACACGCGCCCGGAGTTTGCCAAAAATGCCCTCGGCCCCGTCGGCATTCCTCTTGTTAGGGGCGCCTCAGGCGCCGGGCAATGATCCCAACCCCCCTCGAAAGGGGGTAAAAGCCTGGGGGGAAGGCCCCCAGAGGCCGAAGGAAATTATCCAACTGCCAAGACGCACTCGGCCGGATCTGTGCCGCAGTAAACACAGCCGACGAAGCGCGACCTGACAATTGAATCAGCAAAATACTGCCCTCTTTCACTTCAAACTTAGTCTCTTTTATATTCATCAAATCTCGCCACTTCACGGAGGCTTATCTCGTTCTCCTCCATAAAACAAGTCACACCTCTTGCGTCCTTTTCTTCCACTGGTTTCCATGTGCCGGTAGCAGAGAGAGCACACCTTCTGTTTCTTTGAGGTTAGATTGTTCGTGGCATTACTACTACAAAAACATAAATCCATCTTCTCTCCTTGAAGAGCAGACTGGAGTCTTCGTGTGGCAAAGAGAAGGAACTCTGAATTCAAAACAGCAGTATCCTGCTTAAGATTTGATAAAAAGATTGCTTTAATGCATACACTGTTTTACAAGAAATAAACACGTCAATTGCTTTTTGTTAATTTTTCACCAGTTTTGATACAAAATGAGAAAAACAAAGGTGAAGATACTCGTTTTAACAAGGGAACTCCACAGTATTGTAATGACTTGATACCATACTTTAGAAATAAATGTTCAGATATACGAGGTGTATACGATAAGTTTCCAGACACTTTTCGTATGGGCACTTTTATTAATAGTACACACATGAAACTCTAGTCCCCTTCGAAGTAATCTCCTCCGGCTGCAATGCACTTGTTGTACAGTTCCAATAACTTCTGGGAGGCCCCATGGAAGTCCTCTTGTGTGAGCGTGTCAATAACCTTCGTCACAGCCTCTTTCATCTCCTCAATTGTCTCATAACAACAGCCTGTAAGCTTAGGGAATAAGCAACAGTCACAGGGAGCAAGGTCTGGGCTATAGGGAGGGCGAGAAACTGTCTTAGTGCCCATCTTGGTCAAATAGTCGGTGACAAGGATAGAGTTGTGGAGTGGTACATTGTCCTGGTGGAAATGACACTGGCCTCTTCCGACGGAATCTCTTCCTGAACTCCCTTAAAACCTCAACATAGCAACCCTAACCCTAACCCTTTTGCCAATCAACTCTGGTGTATTCATTTCCTTATTCCTCCCACACCTCTTATTATCCCTCACAGACTCTCTGCCTTCCTTGAATCTCTTATGCCACTCAAAAACTGACGCCCGATTCATGCAAGATGGTCGAAAAACAGTTTGAAGCATTCCATACGTTTCTGGGGCATTTTTTCCAAGTTTAAAACAGAAGTTTATTGCATATCGTTCTTCCTCACGTCCAGATTGCATTACTGAAATTCACCAGCTGTGACAATCAGGCTTTTGTAGGGTGTATTCCAATTGCTGCTGTAGCTGTTCATTTGAAGCTGAAATCATAAAAGTTGGTCAGTCATCTCATAATATGTATAGCAATAACATACTGAACTTTCAAGAGTCTACAACAATTTTAAATGCCCATACGAAGAAAGTCTGGAAACTTATAGTATGCACTTCGTAAATGGGACGAATTGTAGAATGGGTGATAGGGAAAATAACCATTTTTGCTTTGGGCTAAGATCACTACAAAACTAAACTTATGAATTCACTATGGTCGACCACAGAATTTATGAATTCACTATGGTCGACCAAAGCATTTGATTCCATACATAAAGGAAATATGGACTGTTTGTTTGTTTGGATTTATGGTATATCAACCCAGATGGGTTACTTAATACCAAATCAAGTTTATGTTTGTATATACATATATATATATAATTTGTTAATGTTTGTATATATATACATATATATACATACAATTCGTAAATATATATATATATGTATCATTTGTAAATGTATATATATATATATATATATATGTAATTTGTAAACGTTTGTATATATATATACACACACACACACATATATATATATATATAATTTGTAAACGTATATATTTGTAATTGTATATATATATATATATTGCATATATATATATAATTTGTAAATGATTGCATATATATATATATATATAATTTGCAAACGTTTGTATATATATATATATAATTTGTGAACGTTTGTACATGTATATATAATTTATAAACATTTGTATATATATATATATATATATATATATATATATAATTTGTAAACGTTCGTGTATATTGTTACACTGCCATGTGCCCCACGGGATTGCAGGGTACTGTTCGTTCCCACCAAGTCCACCAGTTAACGCAGGGCACAGACATTGGCTGTGGTCTGCCGAACGCTATTTACTGTTTACTGTTACAGATATCACCAACTCCCAAGCGGAATCACATTTTAAATCCACTAGGCGAGTTATACTTGAGATTCTGTGGAGTTTATTTTCTTCTCTTTTTCCTCTCGTTATTGGGTTTCCATAACACGTTGGTAGAAGGATACACGTCTTATTTCAGATAAGACCAAGATTAATGATTGTCTCTTCCCTCGTGGACAAATCTTTTCTTTGGGTATTCGTTTAACGAGGCTTACCATACCTCGGAGTGCTGGATCATTCAAAGGATAAGTTTTTTCTTTTCTCTCTGGGTTCTCTGAGCGGCATTATTTTGGAATTTGGGTTTCTTTTATATCCCAAATTATGTTCTTGGTTTTTCAACGAACAAAAGGCAACTCCTTATGCGTCTTCATCTTTTGAGGAATAAACGGAAACTCATTATATGTCCTCACCCTTTGACGACTACATGGCAACTGTGTTATTTCCGTAATTTTAAAAATTACCACGTGTTGGCTTTTTTGGCGGTTTCTTCCTTGGTACCAATCATGGTCGAAGGTTTGCTTCTCCACCGAAACATACATGGCTAATAGGGGGTGAGGTTCTCCCATGCCTATCTCATCTTGTAATTATAGAGAGAGGTGAAGGAGAGACGGCTTCTCCCACTTCCACTATTCTGTAATTCTTGCTTACTACTATCGTCCGTTAACGGCCAGAGAGTCGCAGCCTTCCCCACAACTCGGCAAATATATTAGGGTGTCATATTTCCTCGTCACAATATATATATATATATATATATATATATATATATATATATATATATATATATTAGATACCCTGATGAGCCGCTTTGGCGAAATTGTAGTAGGTTAGTTCCTGACTCACGAAATAATTTTGTCACTATTTTGCTCTACTTAGTATTGAGCACTTTTTTGCACTTGTAGCTTACCTGCATTTACGGTGTTTTTTTTTTCTTTTGCCTAATCTATTGCACATCTGTTGTTTTTTTTCAATTAGTGTGACAAGGTTGGCCTTTTCTTTTTTTTTCCAATATATATATATATTTTTCCCCTAGACAGTGATTCGTTGTATATTTTTATCTTCGAATTACTGGCAGGTTTTTTCCCTTACCGTAAGTGCTAGTATTCAATAAGTTATTTAGTTATATATATATATATATATATATACGTTATATAATAGCCGAGGGATTTCAGTTCATGCCTTTGAGTTTAGTTGGGCTGGGAGCCTTTCGGCTCGGCGCGTAGGTTGGTTGGGTGCAACATTGAGGCAGGTATTAACGCAGGTGCGCTGGCGGATGGAGGTGTCACTCAGATGACATAATAGTCCGAGACGAAACGGGATGACAGGGTGCGGGTGACGTCACGCACCGGAAGCGCGCGGAGGTTTGTGTGAGAATCGGAAGAAAGTGAGAGTTGGGTACTAGACGCCAAACGAGAAGGATCGACTTTTGGAGCTCGCAGGCACGAGGCGAACTTGCGCCCTATGGGGGGCCGCTCGAGATGGGGACCAAATGAATAAGACAGCATAGAAGATTGTGTCCCTCCTCCTTACGTCGAGACCTTTAACTCAAAGTTAATAAAAAGGTTTCGTACCTGAACCAGAAGTCGTTACGTGTTTTCGAATTCCGAGATTCCTATGTTCTATCGCTATGAACATTATATGTCCATTTCGCACATAGCGTTAATTGTGAATATGGTATATATATATATATATATATATATATAATTGGTAAATGTTTGTATATAACATTCCTAAACGAGCCAGAGCTCAATTCTTTGCATGTTTACATGGTTTCAAGTACTGCTGTTCAACATTAACAATATAACATCAGTTATATGTTTGAACGTAATTAAATTGATATACATATGTGATTTATTAGTGAACAGTTTGTAGGTAATTTTTATTTTGAAAAAGAACTAATTCATTCGCACCCACTTAAATGGTTTCAAGTATTGCTATATAACACTAATAATTTCATTCAACATTATTTATTGATTTGCACACAGTTAAATGGTTTCAGTATTGCTATATAACACTAATAATTTCATTCAACATTATTTATTTATTTGCACACAGTTAAATGGTTTCAAGTATTGCTATTTAACACTAATAAATTCATTCAACATTATTTATTGATCTGCACACAGTTAAATGGTTTCAAGTATTGCTATTTAACACTAATAATTTCATTCAACATTATTTATTTGCACACAGTTAAATGGCTTCAAGTATTGCTATTTAACACAAATAATTTCATTCAACATTATTTATTTATTTGCACACAGTTAAATGGCTTCAAGTATTGCTATTTAACACTAATAATTTCATTCAACATTATTTATTGATTTGCACACAGTTAAATGGTTTCAAGTATTGCTATTTAACACTAATAATTCTATTCAACATTATCTATTGATTTGCACACAGTTAAATAGTTTCAAGTATTGCTATTTAACACAAATAATTTCATTCAACATTATTTATTTATTTGCACACAGTTAAATGGTTTCAAGAATTGCTATTTAACACTAATAATTCTAAGCAACATTATTTATTGATTTGCACACAGTTAAATGGTTTCAAGTATTGTTATTTAACACTAATAATTCTATTCAACATTATTTATTTATTTGCACACAGTTAAATGGTTTCAAGTATTGCCATGTAATAAGCTGCAGTTCATTACTCATAAAGCTAATCTACATTATTCATTCGTTTGCACCCAATTAAATGATTTTAAAACGTTTGTCTATAATATTTTTAGACGAACCAGAGCTCGTTTCTTTGTACAGTTACATAGTTCCAAGTATTGCTATATAACGCTAACATTTAACATCAATCATTTGTTTGCCCACAGTTAAATAATCAAACAATTCTTTTTAACCTATATAAGAGACCCTCTCAAATACTACCACTCCGGGCCAGAGTGGACCCGGGAATAATTGTAATGAAGAGGTGCTCAACATTTCTTAAAGATCAAGAACTGGAGCCTCACCATCAGGTAGTTTAGTGTCTTATCTTGGATACATATTGCAGAGATGCAATCGGTGTATTCTACAGCAACAGCTGACTGGGCTGAGGAATGAATTTAATTTGGTTTCTTTGTTTAATGACATATCAATCTCTGAAGGTTATTTAATGCCAAAGCCATCCTTCCAGAAGAACAGCAGAGCAGTGATATTATTTAACCCATAGCTAGGAGGATAAGGGAATTCATACCTTTCCCAAGGGTATTTGTCCGAAAGTGAACGTAATAGCGTGACTGGAGTTCGAACTCGCTTACTAAGATCCCGCAGTCCATCGCTTTAACAATTACACCACGAGGACACCCCTTCGAGGAAAGATGGAGCAAATACTTCTTGCACATGGTCATTCCCCATGAAATAGAAAAAACCCCAAAAAACAAAATACTGTTGCCACTATATATTCAACAAAGACATGGAGGCCATTATTCACCCAGCTGATAGCAATTTCTTTCACGACGTTGTTGGAGCTTTGCAAGGAGATACATTAACACCATAGTGATTGATAATCTGCCAAGAACATCAATAGATCTAACGAAAGAAAATTGTTTCACACACACACACACACACACACACACACACACACAACGGCAAGAAGCGGATGATATTCCACGGAAACTATTGTTGATGCAGACTACGCTGATGATCAAGAGCTTCAGATACTCCTGCTTAAGCCGAATCTCTTTTGCATATTCTAGTCTCTACGTGAACTCTGAAGAAACAAAATTCATGCTTTTATCAAAGAGTTATCTCCACATTAAATGACAAGCCAATGAAATTAGATCACTCCATATATTTCAGTAGTAGTATCTCATCTACTGAAAGTTATCTCAACGTTAGCATAGTGGAAATCTGATTTGTGATAAAATACAACGAGAGTTTTTCCAAGCGGTAGCCGTGTCAGTACTTGCGTATAGCTGCACCATCTGGAATCTAATGAAGAGCTTGGAGAAAAAGCTTGATAGGAACTATACAATCATGCTGCGTACTGTTTGAACAATTCCAGGAAACAGTACCCAGCAAAACAGCGGCTGTACGGCCATTTACCTCCCATCACACAAACCATCCAAGTAAGATGAGTAACACACGTTGGGTACTGCTGGTGGAGTAAGGACGAACTCTTGAGCGATTATCTTTTATGGACTCCTACACGTGGACACACCAGTGTTAGTCGGCCAGCAAAAATTTAGCTTCTTCAGCTCTGTGTGGACACAGGATACCGTTAAAAAGACTTATCAAGAGCGGTGACCGATAGGGATGGATGGCGAGAAAAGGTCAAGGGAAACAGTGCTGTCGGCACGCCTTGATGATGATGATGATGATTATAATTATAATGATGATGATAATGATTATGATGATTATTATAGTGATGAGAATTAAACACAAAAAGAAAACTCAAACGCACACACACATACACACACACACAATAATAAATAATCCTGTCCCCCCCACAAAATAACAAAAAACTGTGTGTCGAAAAACGACAGTTAGCCAAGCTGATGTTATAGTAATTTACTTAGCATTTTTGTTTAGATGTGGAACAAGTCCGAATGAATTGAGCCCTCAAGTAGATGTTATAGCATGTCACAACTGATCCATATTTACCCAACCCCTCCGCTCGGACAGGATATGACACAAGGTCAATTTTTAAGCGGAGTTTAACAGGTTTGAATTCAGAGTTTTCCTTCTCCTAGACTAGTTGCCTCACCAAGGCTGAAGAACCTAATCTACCTTACTATTTACCCATAGCTGGGGGGAGAATAATTGGATTCATACCTTTCCTAAGGGTATTAGTGCTATGTAAAATGCAATCAGTCTCGTCCAGGATTTGAACTCGTCACTACTGAAAGTGCATAAGTGATACAGATCGATTGCAAGAGACTCAAACCAGCAGTCAACAGGCTGTGTTGGATATTATCTTTAAGATCCCTTTGACATGCTACGTAAATTGCATGCGTGGCATGCTAGAAGGAAGTCGGACGTTGGGAACAGAATAACAGGAAATGCATCCGTTGTCTAAAGTAAACAGGACGCAGGTGCTCCAGCGGAAATACCACGTAAATTGCATGGGTGGCATACAAGAAGGAGGCGTATCCACGTATAGTGGGTTGAAACCACGAGAATTTGCGTGGGCATAGGGAATATTATATAACCAGGAACATTTTCAACCCGAGGAGAATAAAGAAGAAAGGCAAAAAGGTTTCACAAGAAGAACCGTACTGTCCGCCCTTGTGTGTGTGTGTGTGTGTCTGTGTATGTGTGTGTGTGTGTGTGCAAAAAAATCCGCCTTCGACTATCTCTCTCTCTCTCTCTCTCTCTCTCTGTATCCATACGTACATTTTGGGTAATAAGTAAAGTAAAAGTAAAATTGTCTCCCTTTAGTCAAGGGTGACCGCAAGGCTCCCTTTTCGATAGCTACTACACTAAGGTGTAGGGGAGGGCGCTACTCCTTTCCCTGGATTGCTTCACTTTACCCTTGATCTGTACCGTATAATGCTGAGTATTAAGCAAAGAGGCATCAAGTACCATTTTTGAGACTTTGGTATGACTTGACATAGGAGTGGACCCTGGTCTCCTGGGCCATTAATGAAGACCATCATGCCAAATAAAAGGGAAAAAAAAGGAGATTAAATTTTTATACATCAGCGTTGTTGTCCTTTTCTGCTATATAATAGCATGCAACCAATTTTTCTATGGCATGCAATAGAACAATTTTTATGACTAATATTTTCCAAAAACTTGGTAAATTGTTCCTCGCCCCTGACCAAGTTTCTCTTCAAAGAAAGTTAGAATACGAGGTGTGTTTGAAATGTAATTGGACTGGTCATCATCATCATCAAGTCACGCAGTTAGTACGGATTTCCCTGACTCTCTCTCTCTCTCTCCATCCGTCCCTAACAACCATCGCCCCCGGCAGATTTTCCCAACTACATCCTGTGTCTACGAAGAACTGTTGTGGGTAAGTTCTTACTGGTAGGCCAATTTATAACTTGTTGTGGGTAAGTTCTTATTGGTAGGTCACTTATAAAAAAAATCTATTTAAATTCCAAACAATCTATTTCAATTCCCTCATGGTTTCCCACTCAAAGTAATCTCCATGGAGTCTAACGCACTTCTATATCACGCTTATATGAACTGCTTGACGAATTCTTTTGGGATGCCTATCAGCTCCATCCTTATTGCTCTCTTGATGGTTTCCACATCTTCAAAAAATGTCTCCTTGATGATGTCGTTGAGCTTGAGGAAAAGAAGTCACATGAAGCAATATCAGGGGAATAGGGAGACTGTTCCAGAACGGCAATATTCCTCTCGGCCAGGAACTGGCGAATGCTCAGAACATCCAATCCAGTTACTTTTCCGATATGCCCAAATCTTCGGGATAATCTTCTATGAACATGTCCAGCTGACTTGCTATCATTTGGAAAGTCAACTGACGATCGCCACACACCACTTACCTTGCCCGTATGACATTAAAGGCTCCCGCTCATGTAGTGTGCTTTTCACCTCTTCGCACCCATCTCTGAACCTCTTGCATCATCCAAAAACACGTGTGTGTGACAAGGTGTTTTATCAATACACTTGTTGAAGCATTTCAAGTGCTTGTAACGGAATTTTCCTCAACTGGACTATTTCAGGCTTATTTATTCCTCAATGTTCATAGGCGAACGAACTGAAAAAGAGGAAATATATATAAAAGCATGTGAAAAAATGCAATGGTTGCAGAAAGCTAAGATTACAGTTATATATTCTCAAGATAGCATGCGAGATGATAACACAATCTGCTTATCCCTCTTTCGCCCATTGCTCACACAGTACATCCAGTCCCGGGACTTTTCAGGTAAACATCGTATACTTTAAAATTTCACTTGCTTTCACTTTAAGATCAAAAGCTGAAAATTAGAAATAATCTAATCTAAAAAAAATCGTAATATAAGCTCAGGTAAAAATCATACATAATCGTAGTATTTTTTTGTGATGTAAGAACATTAAGTTTATGAGTCCCAAAAATTTACTCTGGACTGTCCAGCAGGATACATGGCATAACAATTATGGGCGTTGGTTCCCTTTTTGACAACCATTTGCCGGTTCAATCCTGACTGCAGGCGAGCAACAACACGGGAATGCCTACCATTTGTACCTGGTTATAGTTAACGGAAACAGAGCAAGCGACTCCCGTGGATTAAATAAAAGACGTGGTTCGACGTTCCATATAGGCTTCCGAGTTCGACAAAAAACGCCTGTAAAAAATAGGAGGATGCATCGGCCGAAACGTTGAAATATAACGATGAAGACAATAGTCTGAAAACATTGAATGATAGAAATTATCAAGCTTCGTCTCAAAAATTCAGACAACTAATTTAATTCAATATTTTAAAAAGAATCTTAATAAGAGCATAAGCGTAATAAACAGGGGCTTGTTTTAACGACCTATTTGTGATGGAAGAGAGGCTGAGATTATTGAAAATTAATTCACAGAAAAGAGGATTTGTTTTGTTTCTTAAGTGAGAAGAGGCTAATTTGACAACTCAGATTGATGTGGAAGGTATGAACTTGAGATGACAATTAACAAGCTCAACGGAACATGAGGGAATTTGTTTTTTTTTCATAACGCAAGAAGAAATAGATTTGTCAACTCAGTTAAACATGGGGAAGGTGTATCTGAGATGACAGACAGCATACACAACATACTTTGAGCTCATGGTGAGGCTTCAGTTCCCGGAATGAAAGCATTTGTTAGGGTACTATCTATGAGTCAAATAGATCTAAATACGCTCTATCACTGATATTGAGTATTCTTTATTCATAAGAATAACAAAAAAATGCATTATATATATATACATGTTATCAAGAGCCAGGATATAGGAATGGAATTTGAAATTGAAAATGTACCATCCATATTGTACCATAGCCAGATACGGCTATGTGTGAAATGGACATATAATGTTCATATATATATAACATAGAACATAGGATCTCGAAATTCGAAAAACACGTAACGACTTCTCAGTTCAGGTACGAAACTTTTTATTACCTTTCAGTTTAAAGGTTCTTCGACTTAAGGAGAGAGACGCACAATCTTTCTATTCTGGCTTTTTCATCTGCCCCCCCCCCCCAGCTCGTGCGACACCTGCCCAAGGCCTCGCAAGCTAGCGAAAGCCAACCGTCTTCTTCCGAGGCAGGACTCAACTCTCTAACTTTCTTCAAAATCCTCAACACGCTTCCGGTGTTTGACGTCATTCGCACTTGCTAGCCCCGTTTCTCACCTCGGGCTATTGTGACATCTCTGAGTGACACGTCTGCTCCGCCTGCGCGCGTGTGAACACCTGTATTAATGTTGCACCTTACTAACCCATGTGCTGAGCCGAAAGGTTCTCAGCCTAACTAAACCCAAAGGCATAAACCGAAATCCCCCGGCCATTATATTACATTATAATGAAAAAAAGGAAGATGAGAAACAACGGAACGAATAGAATTGCCCATTTGAGAAAGTATCAGAACACTGAAAGAGAAAAAACCCATAGATACGTGGAAATATTAGACGCGGATACCATGAAGGTTTGGATTGGTTTGGCTTTATGGCATATCGACCATTGTTAGTCATTTAATGCCAATTTTTTTTATAAATATATTGAATATATGATTTCTAAACATATTTTAAAGATGACATTTTTAAACAAGCCTGAGCAGGTTTTTTTTTTTTTTGTTTTTTCTTTTACACTTGTAAATAGTTTCACTTAATTTCAAACAATTCATCATCATCATCATCATCATGTCGTGCCGCTAGCACGGATATCCCTGACCCTCTCTCGCTACTTTTCCCTATCGTTCATCGTCTCTGGCAGGTCTTCAGGGCTACATCCCGTATCTGCTGTATGATTGTTCTAGCTGGTCGTCCTGCTTTTGCTCGGCCATGTGAGGGGGGTCCATAGTTTAGCTTAAGTACAGTCTTTTGTTTACACACAGTCATTGGTTTAAAAACAGTTTTTTTTTATTAACACACAGTTAAATATAAAATAGTTCTATTTCAAACAATTCAGTTTAGCATGTCAATGAAGTTAAATGGTTCAATTGGTTGCGATGTATCACTAACAATTCAATTAAACATCAGTCATTTGTTTTCACGTAGTTAATAATCAAACGGTTCTATTTCAAACAATTCAGTTTAGCTTAAGTACAGTTTTTTATTTACTCTCAGTTAAATGGAAAAACAGTTAATTTCAAACCATTTGAGTGTAATTACATGGTTTAGTTCTATTTCACCAATTGATAGGACCCCTTATCCGGTGCTACTACTGCGGGCCAGATACCATGAGGAAAGAAAAAGCAAGAAAGGAGTTCTTCAGAACATTTTGAAACCAAATTCTACAGTAGAAATTTCACCAAAGGAATAGATATCTGAACAGTCACCTTTGTAAGATATACGGAATAATTCTTAAAATGAACAAGGGAGAGAGATTCAAACAGGTAGAGGAAAGAACAAAGAAATAGATAATGATGCCCAAAAGCTTATACCTGAGAGATAACATAGACAAACACTATGTGTCAAGAAAAGAAGGAGGAACAGGACTCGTCAGCATTGAGGTTTGCGTAGATGCAAAAAATTCAGAGAATTGAGGAATATACAATAAACAGGAAAGAAAGACTGATTACAGCCGCCGGTAACAGCGATGTCAACGGAAATAAGTTAAGAGCAATTAAGACAGCATCAGAAGTCTTGGAGAGAAGGAAAATTACAAGTTCCTGGGAATATTGGAAGTGTGCACTATCAACCAAATGGAGATAAAAAGAAAAAAAAAAAAAGATAAGTGTATCTTAGAAATACGGGAAAACTTTTGGAGACCAAGTTCTGCTGTCGGAATCTCATGAAAAATACACGACTGTGCAGATTTCGTAATAAGATACATTCGTAAAGTGGCAAGGGAGGAACTCAAGCAAATTGACCAAAAGACGAAAAAAAAAAAAAAAAAAATTGATGACTATGTATGTACAAAGCGTTACATCCGAGAGATGACATCGACTGACTGTTTGTATCGAAAAGAGAAAGAAAAGAAGATTCACCTGCATCAATACAAGGTCTCGGGGAATACATTAAAAAATGTATTCATCGAAACCTTGTATTGATGACCTTTTTAATGCATCCTTCGAGCAAAGAAAGACTAATTACAGAAGCCAGTGACAGAGCAATGACATGAGAACAAATAGTCCCCCCACCAAAAAACAAAAAAACAAAAAACAAACTAGAATACAGAAATGTGAAGAAAACTTTTAAAAATAAACTGACGAGAATGCACACGAGAAAACCTGGGCATGGCTACACAAGGGAAACCTTGAAAGAAACTGAATCTCTTTTAATAGCTGCAAAAACAATTCCAAAAGGACCAATCATATACACGCAAAAAATGATAATACGCAACAGAATAGCACAAAAGGAGTACAAGACTAAGCATTACTGGGTTGGAATTGTAATCCATTGGGAATTGTGCAAGGGATTAAAATTTGATTATGATAATGTTATGGGGACATATCCTACCATACCCCAAAGAAGGACTTGTCCAATATAAACATATTCGCCGACCTTAGCTCGCTCGGAGAAGACAACTTCTCGTTTCTTACGAGACATTTGACCGACAGACTGCAAGCCGAGAACGGCTTGTACTTTTTTTGTATGACTTCCTTTTTTCTATTAATACAATAACGTTCACCTATCACCCGTTGTTTGAGTTGTTCTTCCA
The DNA here is from genome assembly GCA_963585895.1 of Sepioteuthis lessoniana. Classification (NCBI taxonomy): domain Eukaryota; kingdom Metazoa; phylum Mollusca; class Cephalopoda; order Myopsida; family Loliginidae; genus Sepioteuthis; species Sepioteuthis lessoniana. The sequence goes on along the minus strand of CAUZXS010005700.1, from coordinate 54,408 downwards.
CCGGTTTTATCTGAAGACCACAAGAAATACCAAAGGGTATATGCACAAACCAGAGTCCGTTCAAGAAGATGAGACTCATAAAATACTCTGTGACTTTGAAATACAAGCGGATCACTTTGTCGCGGTCAGGAAACCAGATTTTGTATTAATTAACAAGAAAAAAAGAATTTGTCATCTAGTGTATTTTGCCGTCCTTGTGGACTACAGATTGATAATAAAAGAAAGTGAAAAGATCGACAAATACTTGGACCTTGCCAGAGAACTGAAAAAATCTTGAATATAACACTGGGTGACATGGATACCAATTGTAGTTGGTACACTTAGAACCTTCCTTCAAGGGCGTGGAAAAAAGAGTGGAGGAACTGGAAATCAGAGAAAAAATCGAGACCATCCAGATCACAGCAGGGTTGAGAGAGGTCACAATACTGAGGAGAGTCCTAGAGTTCCAAGGAGATTTGCTGTCTTTCAGACTCCAGTGAAATCTCACCAAGTAATGCTTGTGTGAAACGCTCACATGAAGTAAAATAATAATAATAATACACATAATAAGCGAATGCAGTAAATTAGCAGAGAAGGAGTGCAAGGCGAGACACGACTAGGTCGGCAAGGTGATCCACTGGGAAATATGCAGGAAATTTCAATTTGACAATACAAACAAATGGTATATGCACAACCCAGCACCTGTCCTAGAAAATGACACGCATAAACTTCTATGGGACTTTAGCATACAAACGGATCAACTAATCCCGGCCAGAAGACCAGACCTCATAATAATCAACAACAAAAAAAAAAAAAAAAAAAAGAAGAGAATCTGTAAAATTGTCGACTTTGCTGTCCCGGCGGACCACAGAATAAATCTGAAGGAAAGTGAAAAGAAGGATAAGTACCTCGACCTTGCTAGAGAATTGAAAAAGCTGTGCAACATGAAAGTAACAATTGTGCCAATTGTGATTGGTGCGTTAGGCACAATAACTAAATGATTATTAAAAGGTCTGTAGGACTTGGAAGTTGGCGGACGGGTAGAGACTATCCAAACGACAGCACTGCTAAGAACGGCCAGAATCCTGAGACGAGTCGTGGAGACTTGAGGAGACTTGCTGTCACTCAAACTCCAGTGAAAGACCATCAGCTGACACTGATGTGAAAAACTCTAAAGGAGTAAAATAATAATAATAATAATCTTGATCTTGAACTCGGATTATTGGATTATCGTCAACAATTACTAAAAATCTCTCTATTCTCATCATTATTTTCTTTCATAATCCATAAGGAGATAATTGCTCGAAGCTTTTAATATCTGTAGACCTTTGCTTATAATGATCGAGACGATTCATATCAGGCCACACTTACCTTCGTCATTATCCATCGATGAAGTACAAGACGCCACTCCTCGTCTACCTCAAGCAGGGAAAATCAATTTCCAATCAAAAATTTACTCGAATGAGACCAATTGATGGACCAACGGATTGATTTTGCTATAAATTAATTGATAATCATTAGCACATTTTTGTACTTACTATAAAAAATGTATATAACTAAGGTAAGTGGGTTGTCTCCCGTGATCGACCTCACTCTCTAAAAGACATGTATGACACCATATAATTGGTCGACACGTCTTTTCTAATGAGCCAATCGTTGGCTTCCGAGACGTTGGTGCCAGATATCTAATACAGGTATAACCCTCCTTTCTATTAACAGTCTCAGTAACGAGCAGACGTTAAAATTGGCTCTGTTAAATTTCCAGTAGTGAACTGGAGTCGTATGAAGTATGTTAAACTTTCGTATATAGGATACAAGGTATCCTATGATATTATATCGCCATAAACAGAAGAATTGTTTGCAACAATAATATAACATTTTAAGAATATCAACGTGTTCATGTTTTTTCCGATATTAACTCTCTTCTGTTTTCAACACATTAGCTGAATGTTACGGTGCAATGTCATCAGAGGGTTTTGTAAACATGGATTTTATTGAAATTGCAGAAAAGTGCATCAAAGTCACCTGTTGACAGACAAAACTATAAACGGATGACTATAAGGAAATTAAAAACTCAAAATGGAATTTTTTGAATGTTAATATCTTGAGGATACGTGTAACGACTTCAGTAGAACTGAGCTGAAAAAAGCTTATTGTAGATATATTTTATATTTACGAGGGTGAGTAAAAAAGTAATATATTTTTCTTTAGTGCAGGAATAATTACCGAAATAGAAACATATTTCATAGATCAAAATGAAGCTGGTCCACTATGGTTCACATCCCTACTTCTCAACATAGTCACCGTTTCTCTCAATAGCAATGTTCCACCTTCGAATGAGAGGATGTATTCCTGCCTCGTAAAATTCTGTTGATTGTTCTTTAAGTCATTTAATTGCTATAGCTTTCCCTTCCTCATCACTGGCATAATGTTTACCTCTTAAGCCTTCTTTCATTGAGCCGAAGAGATTATGATCTGAAAGCGCTAAATCTTGCCAATCGATAATGTCCTCTTTCTGCATGACAATGCTCGACCACACACAAGCATCAGTACAATGGATGCAATCGTCTTATTCGGGTGGACAACTTTACCACATCCTCCGTACTCACCAGATTTAGCGCCTTAAGGCCATCACCTCTTTGGCCCGTGGTGTAGTCGTTATCGTCATAGGAAATGGACACGGCGACACGAGTTCAAATCCTGGACGAGACTGATTGCATTTCACATAGCACTAATACCCTTGGGGAAGGTATGAATCCAATTATTCTCCCTCCAGCTATGGGTAAATAGTAGGGCAGACTAGGTTCTTCAGCCTTGGTAAGGCAACTAGTCTAGGAGAAGGAAAACTCTGAATTCAAACCTGTTAAACTCCACTTAAAAATTGACCTTGTGTCATATCCTGCCCGAGCGGAGGGGTTGGTAAATAGTATCACCTCTTCGGCCCATGAAAGAGGGTTTAAGAAGAAAACATAATGTCATTGACGAGGAAGTAAAAACTGCAGAGATGAAGCGACTCTATGAACATTCAGCACAATTTTACGAGGCAGGGATACATGTTTTCATTCGAAGGTGGAACATTGCTATTGAGAGAAATGATGACAATGTTGAGAAGTAGGGATGTGATCCACAGAGGACCAGTTTCCTTTTGATGCATGATATATGTTCCTGTGTCAGTAATTATTACTGTACTAAAAAAAGGCATTAATTTTTTACTCACCCTCGTATATGCAGTATAGCTGCTATATAGTCATCTACAACATCACAACGACACAATAATAAAGACAGACGCAATGACAAAGACGCAAGAAGGAAGACGCAGGAAGACTTCTTTAACAATATTTTACCTCTCACTTTATTGCAAGGGTTCGAAAGGGTTGTTCAAGGGTTGCATGTGAGTATGAGCTGGAGACCGAACATAAACTGTAATATCTTGACCCCACTGTTATGACCGTCAGGTTGTGTCTTTCTCGTTCTTTAGTGCTGCTCAACCGGAGGCCTAGGGCCCACTCATCAGGGCCCAAAGGCCCCTTCGGCCTGATGTGGCTTTCCCTACCACATTTCGTCTATAACTCCGTCCAATCTTCAACTCAACTGCCCCCCCCCCTGGGCGTCGAACTCAACTGGAACCAGAACTCAGTTCAATTATATAATCGTTCGACGCCCACTCGATCTTTGAAATCGAATGTTTAATCGTCATCAAGCGGAAATAACTGTCATGCAGTTCAGAGGTCTCTCTCTTCCGGTGCATCACTCTGTAGTGTACCATGGGAATTTTTCTTGCTCGTCCCATTTCATCAGCCAATTTCCGCCCACGCGATTTCCTCTCACAACTGCAATTAGAATGTGTCACCTCCTTCCGGTGCATCACCTTGAATGGCATTTTTGGCCGGGTCAAAAGGTCAAAACATAACATAGCCATCTTGTTCTTCTCGCAGCCATCTTTCTTCGTTGCTCCACTTTCTCTTCTTTGTTGGGGTGAATGAACAAGATAAGATCTTTTGTGGGAAAACTTAACTGGATTTATCTTTGACGTCTTTCCACATATAAAACCAACCTGGACATGCCAGGAGCAGCCAAGACCATGGATTATAACACTTCCCATATCGCACACGTCGTCTAGGCCTATTGCATTTCACATAGCATTAATACCCTTGCGAAAGGTATGAATCCAATTATTCTCCCTCAAGCTATGGGTGAAATAGTAGGACAGACTAGGCTCTTTAACCTTGAAGCAGTTGAGAAGGAATTTGAATTCAGATCAAATGTAATCTTCTTAAAAACTGACTATCTGTCATATCTTGGTCATGTCCGTGCTGTTTGGCAAATATATACAATATCTCAAGCAGGTGCCCGTGATGTAATGGTTATTGTCGTAGGAAATGGACACGGCGACATGAGTTCAAATCCTGAGACCGATTGCATTTCACATAGTATTAATACCCCTGGGAAAGGTATGAATCCAATTATTCTCCCTCAAGCTATGGGTAAAATAGTAAGGCAGACTAGGCTCTTTAACCTTGGTGCAGCAACCTGTCTAGAAGAAGGAAAACTAAATTTAAACCTGTGAAAACTCTACATAGAAATTTACCTTGTGTTGTATCCAGTTTGTACGTGGGGGTTGGTAATTCATTCATATTTATCTTTATGTTATCTATTGTAGGGCAGACTAGGCTCTTTAACCTTGGTGCAGCAACCTCTATAGAAGAAGGAAAACTAAATTCAAAACTGTGAAAACTCAACATAGAAATTTACCTTGTGTTGCATCCAGTTCATACAGAGGGGTTGGTAATTCATTCATATTTATCTCTGTTATCTATTGTAGGGTTGACTGGGATCTTTAGAGTTAGCATAGCAAGCAGTTGAGAAGGAATATGAATTCAGATCAGATGTAATCTTCTTAAAAACTGACTATTTGTCATATCTTGCTCATGTCCGTGCTGTTTGGCAAATATATACATATCTCAAGCAGGTGCCCGTGATGTAATGGGTATCGTTGTATGAAATGGACACGGTGACATGAGTTCAAATCCTGAGACTGATTGCATTTCACATAGCATTAATACCCTTGGGAAAGGTATGAATCCAATTATTCTCCCTCCAGCTATGGGTAAATAGTAGGGTAGACTAGGTTCTTCAGCCTTGGTGAGGCAACTAGTCTAGGAGAAGGAAAACTCTGAATTCAAACCTGTTAAACTCCACTTAAAAATTGGCCTTGTGTCATATCCTGCCCGAGCGGAAGGGTTGGTAAATATGGTCGTTTAGGCCCATTTGACCTATTCTTACCATTTGTCGACGTGCAGCTACTCAGTTCGGACCCTGTTCTAATATCTGAACAACTGCCGTAATGGGTGGATTTTACAATTCGACTCTGAAGGGCTTGGTACCAGTTTCAGTTGTCGATCGCGCTGTTTAGTTCTTCAAATATGTTGTGATTCATTCCAATGAAGGAAGACGCCTTTTCTCCTGAGTCGGTGAGCCGTGGTATGTTTTCTTGAAACAACTTCTTTGAATGGAATATGTTGAGAGCTTCACGATTATATAAGAATGCCGGTCTTGATTATATATTGACGATTTAATAAAAGTGAATGAAAAGAATAAACAATCGAATATATGTTTGCAATCTATTTCACCCAAAAATACAGATAGCAATGTGGAATCTGACCTAATGCCAGGGTTTTTTTTGTAATTGTGGGTCTTTGACATGTGAACTGATCTGCTTTCCATCGCTTGCAAGGCCCGTCTTTCTGCCGTCTGTCCCCCAATCGAGCTGAATTTATGCTTAGTTCTCCGTCCACGTATCAAACTGACTCATACACCGAAACAATTCAATTTTCCATTCTTTAAAGTCTGGGTCAAAATACCATTTTCTATGTTTTAATTTTTGCCTATAGTCGGCATAATGGTTTGAGTGTTCGTCAATAGTCCGGGAGATTGGGGTTCAATTCCAGGTCGAGTCATACCAAAGACTAAAAAAATAGTACTTGATACCGCCTTGCTTAACATTCAACATTACAATATACGGATCAAAGGTAAGTGAAGCAATCCAGGGAAAGAAGTAGCGCCTTTCCCTAAACCTCGGAGTAGCAGCTATGGAAAAAGGAATCTTCGAGTCGACCTCGGCTACGGTCGCCAACTTATATATATATATAATTAAATGAAGTATCTCTCGCCTTTCTCTTTCTCTTTCTCTCCCCCACACACAATATCTCTTTCTCTCTCTCTCTTTATATATATATATATATATAGATATAAACATTAATAAAAACCGACATTACCCTCTTTACCATCACCGGATATTTCAACAAAATGCCTTGTCGCAAACATGCAATTTCCACATAACTACCCCTCGAACGGTTATAATTGTAAAAGAACAGCTGTTACACCCATTAACAACCTTGGCATGAGTCAGTCATGTTTGCATGCTTCTGTTAATGGGTGTGCATGTTTCACAAATGTACGTATGGGTGTTTGTTTTTGTCCGTGTTTGAGTGCATATGCCCTAGCGGTCGAAATTGCTTTAATATCACGAAAGAACAATAGAAGCTGGTCATTTAAAAAAAACAACAAAACAAAAACAAAAAACAAACTGCAACAGCTGAACAAACACCAATTTGAATCCATAAAATCGTTGAAAAGGTTTTTCTAGACAAATTCAATGAATTCTCACATTGTAACACACGCTAGTTAATTTCCCTTATTATTTCATTGACGAAGAAACGATAAGAATTTACCATGCAACCAATATGGTAATAAGGATAGTCGTTGTGACGGTAATATTTAATGACACAAAGGTTATTTTGGGCGCATTTGATTTCTTTCTTTCTTTCTTTCTTTCTTTCTTTCCAGTTATGGGTTAAATAGTACCACAACTGTTCTTCTAGAAGGCTGGCTTTAGCATTATGTAACCCATGAAGTTTGATATACCGTTAAACAAGGATACCAAACCGAAACCAAACCCTTTCTATCTGTTTGTCTTTCGTTCTTGCTTACTTTCCATTCTTTCTTTCTTTCTTTCCAGTTATGGGTTAAATAGTACCACAACTGTCCTTCTAGGAGGCTGGTTTTAGCATTATGTAACCCATAAAGTTTGATATACCGTTAAACAAGCATACCAAATCGAAACCAAACCCTTTCTATCTCTTTGTCTTTCATTTGTTGTATAGCCACATAATACATATATATCTGCATGTAGAATCATAATGACGACATAAAAAAGACGAGCGACACAGATCTTTTGAAAAATATACCTCTCACTTTATTTGAAAGGGTTCGAAAGCATTACTCAAGATTTTACTGTGAGAGGGAGTTGGAGACGGAACAGAACTGCAACATATTGACCCCCACTCTTATAGCCACAACAGCGTTTCTTTCCCGTTCTCCTGGGCTGCTCAACCGGGGGCCTGGGGGCCCAGCCTCTCTGGGTGCTGGTTTTCACTACCGCATCTTAACTGTAACTGATTGAATTTCCTGTGCAACGAGTTATATAATAGTTCGACACCCATCTTCTTCTTGTGGGCGTCACAAATCGCTCTCATTCAACCCGTCAACGGTCAATGTTATATTCTGATATTCCTCGACCGGATACACCTGTTATTTACACAGGTGCATTTCCTATTTTGACAGCCTGGCCGGGTCGGAGGTCAATATACAACACGTTCTTGCTTACTTTTCCATTCTTTCTTTCTTTCTTTCTTTCTTTCTTTCTTTCTTTCTTGCTAGCTATGGGTTAAGTTTTATCACTATTCTTCAATAAATATGACTTTGGCATTAAATAACCCACAATGGTTGATATGCCATTTAGAAAAAAGAAAAAAAAGACGAACCCAAATCTTTTCTTTCTTTTTCATTTTCTTTCTTGCTTACTTTCTTTCTTTCGGTTAAACTGTACAATTATTGTTCTTCTGCAAGGATGGCTAGCATTAAATAACCCACAATGGTTGATATGCCATTAAAAAAACACAATCTTTCTTTCTTTTTCACTTTCTTACTTATCTTTTTTTTCTTTCAATTAAGTCGGTTGGGGCTGTTGAATACACCGACTGCTTCTCTGCCGAGGTGGAAGACCCCATCCCCAACGAGTGTCCTGGATATGACACTAATTAATCTGATGCTGAGGCTCAAGTAATGTTGGAGCTGTGCGGAATGCGGAGTAACCGTTCATTACCTTCGCTCCCCGGTCCCTTCTGGCACCTGACAGGGTCCGATCTATGGGCCAAATAGAACTGTTTGATATTTAAACTGAGTGCAAACAAATGACTGAAGCTAAATGGAATTGATAGAAATAGAACTGTTTGATCATTTAGCTATGTTTAAACAAATGACTGATGTTTAATTGAACTGTTAGTGATACATAGCAATACTTGGAAGTATTTAACTGTATTGACTTATGCTAAATTGAATTGTTAGAAATAGAACTGTTTGACCATTTAACTGAGTGTATCAACAAAATATGTTTACAAATCATTATTTAATATATATGTAAAAACAGGATTTAGCATCAAATAACCAATAACGGTTGATATGTTGATAAAACCCATTCAAACCAGTTGGCGACTGTAGTCGTGGGTTACCTGAAGGTTTCCTTATCGAAACCTACGACACCAAGGTGTAGAGGATGGCGTAATTCTTTTCCCTGGATTGCTCCACTTTACCCTTGATCCGTACCTTATAATGCTGAGTGTTAAGCAAGGAGGCATCAAGTACCATTTTTTAAATCTCCTGGCCTATTTGCGAACATTCATATTTACCAACCCCTCCGCTCGGGCAGGATATAACAAAAGGTCAATTTTTTTAAGCAGAGTTTAACAGGTTTGAATTCAGTTTTCCTTCTCCGAGACTAGTTACCTCACCAAGGCTGAAGAACCTAGCTGCCCTACTATTTACCCATAGCTGGGGGGGGGGAGAATATTTGGATTCATACCTTTCCCAAGGGTATTAGTGCTATGTGAAATGCAATCAGTCTCGTCCAGGATTTGAACTCGTGTCGCTGGGTCCATTTCCTACGACGATAACCATTACACCACGGGCACCTCCATTTGCGAACATTCTAACCATCATGCCAATGTCCGGTAAACCCAACCAAATTTTCTTCTTTCTCGATCTTTCTTTCTTTCTTTCTTTCTTTCTTTCTTTCTTTTGTGTTGCAGTTATTTTGTCTTGATTCACTTGTCTGTATCTGCTGATGGCGCATCGTTTGCAAAGATTAAGCCGAGTCCTTACTCCAGACTGAATAATGATGAAATCCGAACTTCAACAGAAAGGAATTTAAAACTGACCTGATTATAATCCATTCCTCTGTTTTATTTCATTCACTCGGGAAACCAAAAATTTGATGTTTCGACTAAGAAATAGCCAACTCATTTACGTAACATTGGTAACGTCATCGATGTAACGTGTGTAACTTATAAGAAACGACAGCTGTCATATTAACCTGTAGCGAGCCAGCTGTTTTAAGAGGATTGCTGATTATCGGCATGATGATGATGGTGATTGAGTGACATGTCAACATACTTTGGTAGCAATATCTCATCTACAGAAAGCGATGATAATATACGCATAGGCTGCTATCGACAGGCTATTGACCTCATGGGAATCTGATCTTCCAGATAGAATAAGATTGGAATACTTCTAACCTCCAGTCGTGTCATTACTAATGCGTGGGGGCACTAACGTAACGCTTGGAGATAAAACTACACAAGGATGCTGCATGAACAAATCTTGGAAGCAACACCCCATAAACAGTCGCAGCTTTGTTGTATAGTCACAACCATATACATATACAAGCGGAAACATAGTCAACACAATAATGACGAGCGAACACACTTCTTTAGAAAAATATACCTCTCACACTTTATTCGAAATGGTTGCGAAAGGGTTATGTGTGAGAGGTGAGTTGGAGACTGAACAAACTGCAACATATTGACCTCCAGTTCCTCTATCTTTAGTAGCACATCTTTCTCGTTCTGCTGGGCTGCTCAACCGGGGTTCCTGAGAGCCCATAGCCTTCTTCTGGGTGCTGGTTCTCACTGAAACATATTATCTCCAACTAACTGACTCCAACTAAGTGAACCTGTCTATGGCCCCGGGTTATATAATTGTTTGACATCCACCTGCTTCTTGTGGGCGTCTCATCTACACCCAATTCAACCCGTCCACAGTCAAGGTTATACCCTGATATCTTCGACCGGATGCACCTGTTCCTTGATTGACGGCTGGGTCGAAGGTCAATATGTTACAGTTTTACGGCCACCTACCTCCCATCACATAAGCTTTTCAAGTAAGACGAACAAGACATGTTGGGCCCGTCTGGTTGAAATAAGGATGGGCCCATGATTCATACACATGGACACATCAGTATTGGCCGACCTGCAAAAACTTACATGAATCAGCTAGGTTTCGCATAGAAGACTTGTCAAAAGCGATGGCCGTTAGGGATAAATGGACAGAGAGAGGGAGGAGGAGGAAAGGAGGGTCCCTTGCAGTCTGGACGCCTTACTAAATTCTTCTTTACCTACGTGCACATATTTCGTTGTAACAGTATAAGTGAGAGGTTATTTATATAAGTACGTATGGCGTATAAGCATAGAATATATGTATGTATTTACCAAGAAAGAGAGAAAAGAATAAAGAACTTGTAGCTGAAGTAAAAGAAAGAAAGAAAGAAAGAAAGAAAGAAAGAACAAGTTGCTAAAGTAAAAAAAGAAAGAAAGAAAGAAAGAAAGAAAGAAGGATAAACTTGTAGCTGAAGTAAAAGAAAGAAAGAAAGAAAGAAAGAAAGAAAGAAAGAAAGAACAAGTTGCTAAAGTAAAAAAAAAAGAAAGAAAAAGAAAGAAAGAAAGAAAGAAGGATAAACTTGTAGCTGAAGTAAAAGAAAGAAAGAAAGAAAGAAAGAAAGAAAGAACAAGTTGCTAAAGTAAAAAAAAGAAAGAAAGAAAGAAAGAAAGAAGGATAAACTAGTAGCTGAAGTAAAAGAAAGAAAGAATGAAAGAAAGAAAGAAGGATAAACTAGTAGCTGAAGTAAAAGAAAGAAAGAAAGAAAGATAAACTAGTAGCTGAAGTAAAAGAAAGAAAGAAAGAAAGAAAGAAAGAAAGAACAAGTTGCTAAAGTAAAAAAAAGAAAGAAAGAAAGAAAGAAAGAAGGATAAACTAGTAGCTGAAGTAAAAGAAAGAAAGAAAAAAAGAAAGAACAAGTTGCTAAAGTAAAAGAAAGAAAGAAAGAAAGAAAGAAAGAAAGAAGGATAAACTAGTAGCTGAAGTAAAAGAAAGAAAGAAAGAAAGAAAGAAGGATAAACTAGTAGCTGAAGTAAAAGAAAGAAAGAAAGAAAGAAAGAAAGAACAAGTTGCTAAAGTAAAAAAAAGAAAGAAAGAAAGAAAGAAAGAAGGATAAACTAGTAGCTGAAGTAAAAGAAAGAAAGAAAGAAAGAAAGAAAGAAAGAACAAGTTGCTAAAGTAAAAAAAAGAAAGAAAGAAAGAAAGAAAGAAGGATAAACTAATAGCTGAAGTAAAAGAAAGAAAGAAAGAAAGAAAGAAAGAACAAGTTGCTAAAGTAAAAAAGAAAGAAAGAAAGAAAGAAAGAAGGATAAACTAGTAGCTGAAGTAAAAGAAAGAAAGAAAGAAAGACAGACAGATAGAAAGAACAAGTTGCTAAAGTAAAAAAAAGAAAGAAAGAAAGAAAGAAAGAAGGATAAACTAGTAGCTGAAGTAAAAGAAAGAAAGAAAGAAAGAAAGAAAGAAAGAAAGAAGGATAAACTAATAGCTGAAGTAAAAGAAAGAAAGAAAGAACAAGTCGCTAAAGTAAAAAAAAAAAAAAGAAAGAAAGAAAGAAAGAAAGAAGGATAAACTTGTAGCTGAAGTAAAAGAAAGAAAGAAAGAAAGAAAGAACAAGTCGCGAAAGTAAAAAAAAAAGAAAGAAAAAGAAAGAAAGAAAGAAAGAAAGAAGGATAAACTTGTAGCTGAAGTAAAAGAAAGAAAGAAAGAAAGAAAGAACAAGTTGCTAAAGTAAAAAGAAAGAAAGAAAGAAAGAAAGAAAGAAGGATAAACTAGTAGCTGAAGTAAAAGAAAAAAGGCGGGAAAAGAAAGAAGGGAAAAGAAAAAAGAAAGAAAGAACAAGTAGCTGCGGTAAAAGAAAGAAAGAAAGAATCAACAAGTAGTTTATGTAAAAGAAAGAAAGAAGGAAAAAAGAACGAGTAACTGAGATAAAAGAAAGAAAGAAAGAAAGAAGGGTTTAGTAGCTGAGGTGAAAGAAAGATAGAAAGAAGTGAACCAAAATAAAAATTAATTTTAAGAGTTTCACACGCCCCTGTCCCCAAGGGAGAACGCACAACAGAGTAAAATAAAGCCGACAATACCATTATATTCTTGGACTCTCTTTTTTTTGTCTTTGTGGAACTGACTCGTGACTAATATAATTTCGATCAACCCGTCGGCTAATTGATATCTTTACTCTGAACTGGAGGGTTAACGCTGTTAAGAGCCCATTTTTCATTGCCATTACTCCCAGGTCCACTCTGATCAGGAGTGGTAGTACCTATTAGAGTCGTTTCTATGGGTTAAATAGATATGTTTAAAATTATTCGTATTGAATTGGAATTCTTGATACCATATAATTTAAATCAATTTTTGGTTTGTTTAATGGCATATCAATCTTCGTGGGTTATTTAATGCCAAAGCTATCCGTGTAGAAGAACAGAAGTGGTACTATTTAACGAAAACTGGGGGAATAAGGAAGTTTATACTTTTCCCCAAGAGTGTTAGTGCGAAAGTGAACCTAATAGCGCCTCTGGAGTTCGAACTCGCATACTTACAATGTCGGAGTCCAACACGAGTTTAGAATAAGTACACAGTTTCAATGTCAAAAACAGTTCTATTTCAAACAATTCAGTTTAGCATAAATACACAGGTTAAAAATCAAAAACAGTTCTATTTCGAACAATTCAGTTTGGCATAAATACACAGTATAGTTCTATTTGACCCATAGATAGGACCCTAGCAGATACTACCACTTCGGGCAAGAGTGGACCTGGGAGCGATGGCAATGAAGGGGTACTCCACATTTCCTAAAGCTCCAGCATCACTGAAACCTCGTCATTAGATTGTTTAGTGTCATATCCACGACACTCGTTGTTGGAGTCTTACCCCTCCGCAGAGATGCTGTCGATATATTCTGCAGTCCTAATCGACTGTGCCATCTAATAGCTGAGGAGTAGTGATACAACGAAATAGCATGACTGGAACCTCACATCAGATTGTTTAGTGTCATATACAGGATACTCAGGGGTGGGGTCTTACTCTTCTGCACAGAAGCAGTCGGTGTATTCTATAGCCCCAGCCGACTGGGCAATATTATTAAACAGAAATGATTACTTGAAACCGTATAATTGCTTGTATTTGATAGGAATGCTTCAAACCACACAATCAACAAAACCTCTACAAATGACGTATAGTATAGAGAGTATGGATAGCGATACAGACCGCCTAGTTGCCAGCCTTAATCTTGAAGAAATAATCAAAAACTACAATACTTAAAACCACTTAACTGTCGGCAAACTTATAAGCTCAGTCACTTTTTTGAATTGTTAATCTCTAACATATCATACGTATCTATTCAAATGTGTGCTAACGAATGACTGATATCAAATTCTTGTTACATAGAAACTCTTGTAATAATTTAACTGTGTGCAAAGAAATGAGGAGAAGTAAATGGAATGATTTATGCTGCCTCCATATATATGCCAAACAGAATTGTTTCCTATGCTAAACTGAATTATTTGAAATAGAACTGTTTTTTGACACTGAAACTGTACTTATACTAAACTGAATTGTTATATAACTGCTTGAATAAACTAAATTGTTTGAAATAGAAATGTTTTTGACAAGCTGTGTACTCATGCTGAACTGAATTGTTTGAAATAAAACTGATTAGTTACATGAAAATGGATTTGGCGTTAAATAATCTACAAAGGTTGATATGCCATAAAACCAAACCAAACCAAACCAAACCTAAAACCACACAAAAGCGTGCAAATTATTTGTATTAGATAAGAATACTTGTAATATAACCGTGTAAAAATAAATTCTGCAGAAACAATTGCACAAACAACGTAAATATAAATGTACAATATACACGATTCCCTAATCTCTAGGCATAAAATAACTCTACACGGGTTGACATGCCGCTTGAATCGGTCAATAGATCAATCAGATCTTTTTTAGACACAGCGTTGGGGAGAGATATCCGTTTGTCGGCGAAACTGGACGGCCCCGGATCGATACTGTCACCCGTTTTTGTGACACTTTTTAAAATTATTTTACAAAAGCTCATGAAGATTTCGGAAATTCATGAAAACGAAAAACTGAGATAAGTAAACTTTTAAAATAATTGTATTGCCTAGGGAAACTTAGAAATCGTGAAAGAAATTCAAATTTATTATTTAAGAATAAGTTTGGTATAATTAAGAATATGAAACGAGATATAATTTTGTATTTATCTAATCTCTTTCCCATTGAACCGGACGCGAGATAAGTTCAATTTCTATGTGGAGTGCGACTGGTTTGAATTCGAAGTTTTCCTTCTCTTACACCGGTTGTCATACCAAGGTTAAAGATCCGATTCTGCCATACTTTTTACTCATTACTCGGGAGAGGTGAATAGTTGGATTTACCTTTGTCAAGTATATTAGCGATATGTGAATTGCAAACAGCTTGACCGAAAATTTGAACTCTGGACGAAATATAAGAAAAAGGGCATCAATTTACGAATATAACATTGGGTCTTTTATAATGTACAATAAATGTTGGTTGAGAGGTACGCTGGTTGGTAGGTCAGTTTTAGGGTTGGCTGGCTGGCTAGTTGGTTTTTTGGTTGGCTGGTTGGCTGGTTGGTTTTCTTGGTTGGGTAGTTGGTTTTCTTGTTTGGTTGGTTGGATGGTTAGTTGGTTGGATGGTTGACTGGCTTGTTGGTTGGTTGGTTGGTTGGTTTTATGGTTGGATGGAGGGTTTGTTGGCTGGATAGCTGGCTAGCTGGTTGGTTGGTTGATTTTATAGTTGGTTGGTTGGTTTTGTTGTTGGTTGGTTGTAAATTTGGTTGGTTGGCTGGTTGGTTTTATGTTGGTTGGTTGTCAGGTTAGTTGGTAGGTTGTTAGCTGGTTGTTTGGTTTTATGGTTGGTTAGTTGGTTGGCTGGTTAATTGGTCGGCTGAATGGCTGGTTGTTGTTTTTTTTTTGGTTGGTTGGTTGGTTGGTTGGTTGGTGTTATACTGTCAGCCCTCGCGGGTTATTTTATATTGAAGCCATTTAAAGATTAATGTCCAATTATATAGGGTACAAAACTATATCTTAACAAGCGTTTTAAATTGCTTAACACTCAGCATTGTAATGGTATGGATCAAGGGTAAAGTAGAGCAATCCCGGGAATGGGGTAGCTCCCTTCTCAACACCTTGGTGTAGTAGCTATTGAAAAGGGAGCCTTCCGGTCACCCTCGACTAAGGTCGCCAACGTTACTTACTACATATTTACTCAACCCCTCCTTCATAGGAAGGATATGATACAAGCTTCATTTTAAAGCGGAATTTGACTTCAAAGTTTCCTTCTTCGAGACCGGTTGCTAAAGGCTGAAGATTACAGTCTGATTTACAATTTACCGATTACTGGAGGGTTGAGAAAAGGGCATGAGCACGAAGTTTTATTGTCGTTCACAATCATTTAAAATTAAGAAATACACCATACTTAATTATTGTGCGAACTACCTTGTCCTAAAGAGCTTTTTCCCCAGGCAATTCCTGTTTGGCAGGGTTCATCAAAATGGCGCGTGAGGCGTTCCCAAAATTGGGAAATGTGAACGGAATCAGGCATTTTTTTTTGTGATAGCAACATATGAGTCTCAAATCGTGCAAGTTCCCCGCGTCTATAAAATGACCTTGTGTCAGGTCCGGTCCGGTGGTGGGGGGTCGGATAAATATCAAACACTTCCAACTCAGTTGCAATATCAATATTTTTCAAACTATTGCATAAATGTTGTTTAGTTCTTAAGACATTGTACCCATTTTTATTGTTCATTATAAAATAATCAATTGTACTGATATGATTTATTCATTAATACGTCATTACTACACACACACACACACACACACACAAACATACACACACACACACACACATACATACATACATACATATATGAACATACACACGTCCATGCGGGGTTGTCCTCGTGGTGTAATTGTTAAAAAGCTGCAATGCGGAATCATAGTCAGCGAGTTCGAACTCCAGTCGCGCTATTACGTTCACCTTCGGACAAATACCATCGGAAAAAGTATGTACACCCTTATCCTCTCAGTTATGGGTCAAATAGTACCACTACTATCCTAGAAAAGTGGATTTGGCATTAAATAACCAAAGAAAGTTGATATGCCATTAAAAACAAAAAACCTAACCAAACACGTACACACACAAACACACACACACACACACATATATATATATATATAACGCAACCCTATGTTCTTAAATATATTTACAGAAGTTTTTTTTTATTACTCAATTCTTCTTCCTATAGTAAAATGAAGCTTATTCACTTCGAGTGTGAGGGAGCATGACTCGTGTTGCTTAAGAACGTAATTTTCTAAATAGTTCGGTCATCTATTTATCATTGAATACTCTGGTCATGACCAACTTTACAATGTCTTATATCGCTCGTTAATATGTACACCACTAACTCTTGGAACCCAAGTGTCTAAAAACCAACAACGCCTCATTATACAATCAATTTGTAAAAGTAAAGTTGGCCGACCGTTGTCGAGGGCGACCTGAAGGCTCCCTTTTCATTAGCTACTACACCAAGGTGTAGGAGAGGGCGTTACTCCTTTCCCTGGATTGCTTCACTTTAATCTTTATCCTTACCTTATAATGCTGAGTGTTAAACCAGGAGGCATCAAGTACCATTTTTTGAGTCTTTGGTATGACTCGACCTGGGATTGAACCCCGATCTCCCTGGTCATTCGTAAACACTCTACCGACTAAGCAGGCTTTATTTATTAACATCCTTTACAACATTGAAACTCTTTAGAAATTTGGTTTGAAAATATACACAAATATAAAATTATGCACCGGGGTAAACTTATTTTTCAACGGGTTATTTTTTGGTTACAGAGTTTCATTACTGTAGAGTTTGGTAATATGATCCAACCCATAATATCTATTTTAGTTATATAATGTCCCATAAGAAATAATAATGTCCTGGTATCTTTCGTTTAGATGAAAATCAATTTCTATGAAAAAAATTGTTTGAGATGTATATATTCGTGGGCAATACTATAGATATGGGTGGAAACACACACATAGAGACACACATGCCATTTAAATCTATCTTTTTAAATTTATCTTTTTAAATCTATCTTTTTAAATCAATCTTTTTAAATCTATCTTTTTAAATTTATCTTTTTAAATCTATCGTTTTAAATTTATCTTTTTAAATTTATCTTTTTAAATTTATCTTTTTAAATCTATCTTTTTAAATTTATCTTTTTAAATCTATCTTTTTAAATTTATCTTTTTAAATTTATCTTTTTAAATTTATCTTTTTAAATTTATCTTTTTAAATCTATCGTTTTAAATTTATCTTTTTAAATTTATCTTTTTAAATTTATCTTTTTAAATCTATCTTTTTAAATTTATCTTTTTAAATCTATCGTTTTAAATTTATCTTTTTAAATTTATCTTTTTAAATTTATCTTTTTAAATCTATCTTTTTAAATTTATCTTTTTAAATCTATCTTTTTAAATTTATCTTTTTAAATCTATCTTTTTAAATCTATCTTTTTAAATTTATCTTTTTTGCATATTTGTCTGTGTTTCGCTCGTCGTCAAGTCGTCCAATCACTTTCTCTAGTTGCGACCCCAGTTTATTTCTGAATGACAAACACATACGCGCACATACATACATGTTGTTGAGTGGTTGGAGCCTCCCACACGATGGACTGGTGTTAGGACTATTCAGTGCGGTGTTCGCTTAAGACTGTGTTTGTAAACAAATACGACTAAGTTTATTTACATTAGTCGGCGTACCAAACTGTGTACCGTATTCTCTTCGGAATAAAAAATCTCTAATCTTACATGTGTGTCGACTTTTTTCACGACACAAAAATATGTGTGTGTGTGTGTGTGTGTGTGTGTGTCTCTCTCTCTCTCTCTCTCTCTCTCTCTCTCTCTCTCTCTCTGTGTAAACCTTCTGCAAACACTGATCCCAAAGGACTTTAGCATCAAATTAAACCATCCTCAAACACCGTTATGAAATAAGATGGATACATTTCCCTTGACACATAAACCTCAAATAAACAAATGTCTAATTAAATTATTTGACTTGAATAGTTACGGTTAATTTGAAACCTACTCATTCACGCCCAACGAATATCTTTCAAGTGTGGATCTCTCAGTCAGGTGTTCGTGTGAGCAGAGTTCATAAAATGGACAGTTCAAAATTCTTGGATACCGAAAAAGAAAAATTCAGTCAACGAATGGATATACTATGTTCCCAGTTTATTTTTCATCGCCTCTTTTGGGCCATAAGCTCATAAGCAACGATTATACACTCACACACACACACACACACACACATATATATATATATATATATATATATGCGCGACTAGAAGAAAATTCAAACTTGGTTGAATTGTCATTATGAATCTATTTCGACGAATACAATTTTCGTCTCTTCAGATGACTTATACGCTTAAATTGAGGGGGGGGGGAACAACAAATATGGATAACAGTATATATATATATATATATGTGTATATATTTCAGGCAAAAACGAAAGAGAGTTAAAACAATAAGGTATTAAAAGAATGAAGAACACAGAAAAAAGGTTATCTTGTAAATTGACACATCATAATTTGAACATAATGTTAGATTTTTCGTAGCCGGTGGAATTTTTACACACACATATATATATATATATATTATTTTGGTTTGCTGGTAAGTATTTGAGAAATGTTTTCGTTTAAAACTATTTGTTTATTCTCATTTGTGTTCATGATATATGACAATATATATATATATATATACTCCTCCATTGATTGAGCACTCGAGTTTGGAATTGTCGGCTGGAAAGCTCTTCTCATGAATTGAGTACAACGGTAGCCGATAAGCGTACATGGATATATACCTTAAAATTCCTTTATTTATGCTGAAATTACGATAGCTTACGGGTAAGATTGCCAACTGACGAAAAAAACAGCCAGCTTTCGATTCCAGCTTAGAGCATCTCGCGTGTCTAGCCACGTTGAAGATACAACTAAACAGTCTGTGTTATGATCACTATATATACTAACAGCAAGAAATGTGAATTCCCCACCCATGAAAAAAAAAAGATTAAATAAAAAGATCAGAACTGATATCAAAATGTCACCGTATGGCTAAATCCTTATATTAATTATTATTTTTATGCTTCCTTTGTCAGACTCTTTTTACTATCTTCTCACATCAAACTTAACCATAGAGTCTATGCACTGATCATATACACTATTAATATTAAGGAATCACTGGCCGCAGTTTGAAAGTTGCCTCAAATCGTCTTCAGACCACGGCGCGATATGCATCAAGTTGGATTTGGTCGAAAGCGAGAAAGTTTTCAGCATGAAGGAAATACACGCGGAACCTCCTTTCCCGTGTGATTACGTAAGAAACGGTTACTATAAACGCCTACTAACATCAACCGCCGAATGTAAACGCGTTTTTTTTTTGTTTTTTTTTTAAATCACAAACTGCACTCAGAAAATGAAGATTAACGTCCAATGTAGTCTCTGCATTTAATTGATCTGGCGTATATATATATGTGATTCTCTTAATAACCTGTCCGGTGGCAAAAGCTGCTTGGTAGCGCCAGGAGTGGCAGTACCGCCTTGAGCTACCGAAACTGTGTTATCACCTCTGGTTGGCGGCTGATGAGGACATGGTATCGCACGGGCTTTCACATGTTGTATGATGAAAAAAAAACAAAAATAAAAATAAATAAATAATATCTAGATACAGATCAAAATCTTGTAAGTAATTTATCCAATAATTCCGAAAAATACTCTCTTGTATTCATTTCCTTGATATTTATGAAATCCTCCAATTTAATTCTGTCGTTATGAGACAATTGAGGAGATGGAAGAGGCTGCGACGAAGGTCATTGACACCCTCACACAAGAGGATTCTCGTGGGGCCTTCCAGAAGTTGTTCGAACGGTACAACAAGTGCATTGCATTTTTGACAGCACTGGCATGATCTACATGCACTGGATTCCCACTGGACACACAATTAACAAGGAATACTATGTTGAGGTTTTAAGGGAATTCAAGAAGAGATTCCGTCGGAAGAGGCCAGCACTCTTCAAATCGGGTCAGTGGCATTTCCGCAAGGACAATGCACCAGTCCATAACTCCATCCTTGTCACAGACTATTTGACCAAGATGGGCATCGAGACAGTTCCTCACCGCCCCTATAGTCTAGACCTTGCTCCCTGTGACTTTTGGTAATTCCCTAAGCTCGGAGGCTGTCGTTATGAGACAATTGAGGAGATGAAAGAGGCTATGACGAAGGTCGACACAGTCACACAAGAGGACTTCCATGCGACCTTCCAGAAGTTGTTGGAACGGTACAACAAGTGCATTGCAACCGGAGGAGATTACTTCGAAGGGGACAAGAGTTTCATATGTGTACTATCAATAAAAGTGCCCATATGAAAAAAGTCTGGAAACTTATTTAATGATCCTCGTTCATATCACACGCTAGAACGTCACAACATCCAGGCGCCGAGTCACTCATCTACAGTTATTGTTTATCTGCGCAATTTCATGAAAGTGGAATAGACTGAATTCACATGAATATGAGTTCTAATGGGTTAGATTTGCATGTTTCATATATGACTGATGACACATACACCATGCACTACTAATGAAACGTAATGGTAGTTTACTGAATATACACACATTGGCATGATTATTGTACTTTGATGGTATAACTTTTTAAATAAAGGTTACTTGAATATTATTTTATTGACGATTTAAACCGAGATTCTTAGATATCAAACTAATTTTAAAAGTATTCACCCACATACAATTTTAAAATTAAACATATACGCTTTGGCTACAGGTTAACATAGCCTATCCTCCTTTTGGCCTACTGAGTAAATTTTAGTTTACTAGCAACCCACTGTATGTTTAAGGATCTACCTATAAAACAGTGTCCTCGTGGTGTAATGGTTAAAGCGATGAACAGCAGAATCGTAGTACGCGAGTTCGTACTCCAGTCGCGCTATTACGTTCACTTTCGGGCAAATACCCTTGGGAAAGGTATGAACCCCCTTATTCTCCCTCCAGCTATGGGTAAATAGTAGGACGGACTAGGTTCTTCAGCCTTGGTGAGGCAACTAGTCTAGGAGAAGGAAAACTCTGAATTCAAACCTGTTAAACTCCGCTTAAAAAAACTGACCTTGTGTCATATCCTGCCCGAGCGGAGGGGTTGGTAAATAGTACCTATAAAACAGGTATAAGTCTACCCCAGGAATTTGACTTAAAAATTTTGAGGTCGACCTATATCTTAGATCGACTTGTGTACGCCTCAATTTATGGTAAATAAAGGTAATTTGCACAATTCAAAAAGTTTATAGTCTACTTTCAATAGTTTCATAATAATTGACGTTCCCATTTCTGTTGCTATGACAACCTCATTGCTAGTCACAACGTTCCCCAACATTTTTCTGGCCTAGTCAGCTGGCGCTGTCGAATACACCGACTGCACCACTGCAGATGAGTAAGACTCCCCCGACGAGTGCCTTGGATATAACACGAAACAATCTGATGGTGAGGTTCCAGTAATTCTAAAGCTTTAGGGAATCCAGAGCACCCCTTCATTGCCATTACTCCCAACTCCACTCTGGCCTGGGTCCTATCTATGAGTCAAATAGAACTAAATTGGGTACTTATGCTAAACTGAATTGTTTGAAATAGAACTGTTGAAAAAAAATTTCAGAACTCAAAAGGAAGTAGTATTATCCAGGATTAGCATAGGTCACATAAGATATTAAACAACTTAAAACGAACTTTTTATCAATATGACTTGATTCGGTACTTTATAACCCGAAAAGCGTTGATATGCCGTAAAATAAAACAAGAAACTGTTCGTTCACAAATCACATATCTACATATGTATAAACAGGTCCTGGCATTAAATAACCTACAAAGGTTAATATGCCATAAAAATCCAACCAACCAACCAACCAACCAACCAACCCTTTCTTCCTTTCACTCACTTCTTCTCCTCTCTGTATTTCTCTTGTTTCTTTTCTTTCTCCGCAACTCTCATATCATTATTATTATTAATTTCTTGAGAGTTTTTCGCATCATCGTTAGTTGGTGGTCTTTCATTAAAGGTTGAGCAACAGCAACTCTCTTCAGGTCTCTAGGACTCTTCTGCGTATTCTGGCCGAATACAGTAATCTGGATGGTCTCGCTTCTTCCTCTGATTTCCAATTCCTTCAGTCTTTTTTCCAATCTTTTAAGGATCGTTCTAAGGGCTCAATCGACATTGGTATTTCCGTCACCCTTTTTTAGCTCTCTGATCTAAATATTAGTCTATTATTTCACTTTCTTTTATTCATTATATTTTTACTCTGTGATCCTCCAGAACGGCAAAATCTACCAGATGGCAAGTTCTTTTATTCTTGTAAACACTTAATCTGGTCTTCTGGCTGGGATTAGGCGATCCGTTTGTATCTGATAATCCCAGTGAATTTTATGCATTTCATTCTCTTGGACGGGTTTTGATTTGAGCAAATACCATTAGGTAGTAAAATCAAATTTTAATCTCTTGCACAATTCCCGTTGGATCACCTTTCCCCCCCAGACATGCCTAGTCTTGTACCCCTTTTGTGCTAGTTTGCTGCATTAGCTTATGTTATTAACCGTTTCATCTCTCTCTTTACATCGTCTTTTCTCACTTTCACATCAGCTAAGTCGATCTTCGTCTTCTCCTCTTCCTGAGGTTGTCGTTGTTCTTCTTCTTTGATATTTCTTTCTCGCCACTTCCTTCTAGCCTCCCTCATTAATTATCATTCATATTTTTTGTTCTCTTTGTTATTCTCTTCTCTTATATATAAGTAAGTACTTTGGCCGGACATTGGCATGATGGTTAGAGTGTTCGCCAATGGCCCGGGAGACCCGGGTTCAATCCCAGGTCGAGTCATACCAAAAACTCAAAAAGTGGTACTTGATACCTCCTTGGTTAACACTCAGCATTATAAGGTAGGGATCAAGGGTAAAGTGGAGTAATCCATGGAAAGGAGTAGTGCCCTCCACTACACCTCGGTGTAGTAGCTATCGAAAAGGGAGCCTTCGGGTCACTCTCGACTAAGGTCGCCAACTTTACTTACTTTGGCCGACCGTCGTCGAGAGCGACCTTAAGGCTCCCTTTTCAATAGCTACTACACAGAGGTGTAGGGGGGGGCTACTCCTATCCCTGGATTGTTCTACTTACCCTTGATCCATAACTTGTAATGCTAAGTGTTAAGCAAGGAGGCATCAAGTAGCATTTTTTGAGTCTTTGGTATGACTCGACCTGGGATTGAACCCCGGTCTCTTGGGCCATTGGCGAAGACTCTAACCATTTATGCCAATGGGATCACCCTCATATTTCTGTCTCTCCTCTTCCTCCCCTCCTTTATTTGTCACTTTCATCTATCTTTTTCCCCTCTTCTGATTACCCGTTCATATAATTCACCGTATTCATTCCCTCCTCCCACTCCCTTCCTCTCCTCCTTGTATTTCTCCTTTTTCCTTTCTTTCACCGCTGCTCTCATATTTTCCTGTCCTGTTCTATTCCTCGTTCATATATCACCCTCATATAGCTTTCTCACCTCTTCCTTCAGCTCTCTACCACTCCCATATTTCTTTTTTTACTCTTCCTATTACCCTTTCTTGCTTTCATTCATTTTCCTTTATTCATTTCCCTCCTCTACTTTCTTCCTCTTCTCTCTTTAACTCCCACCTTCTATTTATCTAATTTTCTCTTCTTTCTTTCCTTTCTTTCACAGCCACTCTTATATCTTTCTGTCCTCTCTCTTCTCCTCATCATACTCTCTTATTCATCTTTCTACTTTTTCCTCTTTTCTTCCTTTCACGTATCACCCCCACCCATTTCTTTTAATCCCCCTCTCTCTTCCTCGCTTATATTTTTTCTATCTTACTACTTCTTTTACCCATTTTCTAATTTCACCACTTTCTCCCTTCCCTTCTCATGTCTGTCTGTATTCATTTTTCTTATATTTGTTCCATATTTTTTTCACACCAATGCCTCCTCCATTTTTTTCTTTATATCTCCTTACCATTTTAATTTTACCACTCCCACTCCCCCAGGCATTGTTCTTTACACCATCTCTCACTGTTTAGATTCTTTCTCTTCCTCCTGCTTCTCCTCTAACCGTTACCAGATTCTACCCTCCTCCTTCAACTTATTACTCTCTATAAAGTCTTTCTATTCTTTCAAAAATTTTCTCATCTTTTATCAGTCCCATCTTTCAATTTCTTTTTTTTTTCCCAGGCCTAACCACTGCGTCACACCTTTCGGTGGACTGGAATTTTTTCCCACTTCCAACTCCCATCACCAATACTCTTCACCTCCCCCCATCAACCATCATCGACCATCTGTGAAAATTCTACCCTACCTATCATCATTATCAGGCTTCTAGCTCTGCTGAGCTTTCAAAAGAGACAAAGTACACGTGAACCTTAAATCGTTGGATAAAGGATAAGTGTGCCTGACGTACCCCACTCCATCTCATACCGGTTTTAATTCAGTTCTTAGATTCTCTACCCTGCCAGGTTTACTGGGTGTCACTAAATAATAGAAGAACAATGCCCCAGAACAAGGGCACAGGGAGAAACACATATGCTAGAACTGACACGTAATTGTACATACATATATATATATATATATATAGAGAGAGAGAGAGGGCTAGGATTGCGTAGACACAAAGTCAACATCGTTTCGTGAATGACAGTTTCTCGCCTATGCGACCATCAGACCAAGATTTTGTATAGGCTAGAAACTGACATTCACCTAGTGCCGCTGTCTTAGCTGCATCTAATTACTGATACCCATCCGTGTGGTGGTTAGTGGTACCAAATATAGCTCAGCTCATTTAGAATTCCTTTTTATTAGCCGCCTCAGGCATTAGGGACTGATCGAGAGCAAATCAGTGCAATGGGACTGATGTTGCTTGAAACCGGGAAGAACTACCCAGTGAGAAGCAAAATCATGAGCCTGTTAGCCAAGGGTGGTGATTATAATATGAGTTACCAGGAACCAATTTGTAATCTAAAAATAAACAAATACTAGTTTATACAACAAGGTTAGTTAGGTTTTATGGTCAATCAACTATTAGAGTTTATTTAATACCAAATCCTCTTTATACATATTTATTAAATATATATGATTTGGTTTGGTTGGGTTTTAACGTATATGAACCATTGTAGGTCATTTAATACCAAATCCTCTTTATACACATATATTAAATATATAGGATTTGGTTTGGTTGGGTTTTATGGTGTTATATAGTCATCTTCAGCATCACAACGACACCATAATAAAGACAGACGCATGAAGGAAAACGCTGGAAGACTTCTTTAACAATATTTTACCTCTCACTTTATTGCAAGGGTTCGAAAGGGTTGTTTAAGGGTTGCATGTGAGAGGGTGCTGGAGACCGAACATAAACTTCATATTTTGACCCCACTGTTAGGACCGTCACGTTGTGTCTTTCTTGTTCTCTTGATGTTGGGGTCCACTCCTGCGGGGGTTTTCCGAGGGCCCCCTCAGTCGGGTGTGGCCTTCCTTACCACATCTGGTCTCTACTGTCTGGAACTCTCCTGGCAACTGCTTTGGCACCCCGAACTCAACTGAGTTAAATAATAATTCAACGCCCACACGATCGCCCACTGGATCTTTGAAATCGGATGTTTAATCGTCATCAAGCGGAAATAACTGTCATGCAGTTCAGAGGTTACTCTCTTCCGGTGCATCACTGTAGTGGCACCGTGGGACCTTCACCTTGTCCCATATTATAAGCCTTAATCCGCCCACGCGATCTCTTTCGATTACTGGCCATTGGAATGTGTCACTTCCTTCCGGTGTATCACCTTGGAATAGCATTTTTGGGCCGGGTCGAAGGTCAAAATATAACAATGGTATATGAACCATTGTAGGTCATTTAATACCAAATCCTCTTTATACATATATATTAAATATATATGATTTTGTTTGGTTGAGTTTTAAGGTATATGAACCATTGTAGGTCATTTAATACCAAATCCTCTTTATACATATATATTAGATATATAGGATTTGGTTTGGTTCGGTTTTAAGGTATATGAACCATTGTAGGTCATCTAATACCAAATCCTCTTTATACATATATATTAAGTATATAGAATTTGATTTGGTTTGATTTCATGGTATAGCAACCATTGTAGGTTATTTAATGCCGAATCCTCTTTATACATATATATTAAATATATATGATTTTGTTTGGTTGGGTTTTATGGTATATGAACCATGAAGGTCATTTAATGCCAAATCCTCTTTATACATATATATCAACTATATATGGTTTGATTTGGTTTGATTTTATGGACTATAAATCATTGTAGATTATTTAATCCGCGTTATATGTATATATTAAATATATATTATTTGTAAACACGTTTTGTTGATAACATCCCAGGTGGTTTCCAGTATTGCTTTGTAACAGAAACAATTTAACACCAGTCGTTTGAGTCCACTCATTTGAATAGATATACATGATATGTAAGAGATTAGTTTGTTAGTAATTCCATTTCTAAATGCGTTCGAACTATTTTTTCCACACCAGTACAAGGTGGAACGATAAAATTGTCGCCCTAGAAAAGACGACATGATTCCATTTCTGTTTAATGAAAACCGGTTTTCGTTTTTTGTTGCAGACCATCTACTAGTTGGCCAGTGGTGTACAAATCCCAAGAGCCATAGGAGCCTTCTATCATGTCTGAAAACGACATAATGTTCAACGAGCGAGATCGAAGATGCGCCGCTGTACAACCCATGGTCTCTACCGATCCAAGTTATGACAACAGGACCATTGCCAGCACCCTCAAAATGCAAATCTAGATTGCCACGAATAACAGAAACGTGCCCAGGGTGATGAAAACAAAGTTTCCGGCTATGGTTATGGTCTTTGGCGTGCTTTCAAGTGAGGACCACATCATGCCACCTCACCTTCGAAGTCGGCTAGAAAGTCAACATCAAAGTGTACCTGGGTTTGCTGAAGAGTGTGGTGATCCCCTGGTGTAATTAGATGGCCGGTCGCAGACCCTAGGTTTGGCAGCAGGACTCGGCTCCGACCCACAAGTCCAAAGACACCCAGGCTTGGCTTCAGAAGGAGTGCTACAACTTTGTTCCCTTCTCCGCTGGCCCCCCTCCTCCCCCGACCTGAACCCGCTGGACTACTTCGTTTGTTCATACGTCGAGAACATCACCAACTTGACATCCCACAACACCAAAGCCAGCCTGATCGCCGCCATTCGCCGAGTATTCGCCGAGCTCCCACCGGCGCTTGTGGAAAAGGCATGCTCCAAGTTCCGGATCC
Organism: Sepioteuthis lessoniana; assembly: GCA_963585895.1. Classification (NCBI taxonomy): domain Eukaryota; kingdom Metazoa; phylum Mollusca; class Cephalopoda; order Myopsida; family Loliginidae; genus Sepioteuthis; species Sepioteuthis lessoniana. Next base: position 26,771 of record CAUZXS010005700.1, on the reverse strand, counting down.
GTATCGAGGCGGTGATTGAGACTGAAGGCGGCTACATATAGTAGATGTCAGCTCTACTACATAATCAAGTTATTTGAATTGATTTTTTCAATAAAAGTTGTAAAACAAAGCTGTAATGTTGTTTTCTTTAGGACGTCAATTTTATCTTTCCACCCTGTAGATGTCAGCTCTACTACATAATCAAGTTACTTGAATTGATTTTTTCAATAAAAGTTTTAAAATAAAGCTGTAATGTTGTTTTCTTTAGGACGTCAATTTTATCGTTCCTCTCTGTATTGCTATAGTTTCTATATATTTAAGTGGTCTCAGGGACATTGGCCCAGCGGTTAGAGTGTTCGCCAATGGCCCGGGAGACCTGGGTTCAATCCCAGGTCGAGTCATACCAAAGACTTTAAAAATGGTACTTGATACCACCTTGCTTAACACTCAGCATTATAAGGTACGGTTCAAGGGTAAAGTGGAGCAATCCTGGGAATGGAGTAGCGCCCTCCCCTACACCTTGGTGTAGTAGCTATCGAAAAGGGAGCCTTCGGGTCACCCTCGACTATGGTCGCTAACTTTACTTACTTACTTTTTATTCTATTCAACATTACTCATTCGTTTGTACACAGTTAAATGAATCCGAGACTGCTTTGTATCAGTAACAATTCAATTAAACATCAGTTATGTATTTACACACAGTTAAATGATCAAACAGTTTATTTTAAAAATTCAATAAATCATAAGTCATTTGTTTGCTCTCAGTTTAAATGTCAAACAGTTCTATTTGACTCATAGATAGGACCCTATCAGGTGCTATCACTCCAGGTCAAAGTGGACCTGGGAGCGATGGCAACGAAAGGATACCCCACATTCCCAAAGCTCCAGCATTACTGGATCCTCACCATTCGATTGTTTAGTGTCATATCCAGGACACTCACTGGGGAAGTCTTACCCCTCTGCAGAGATGTAGTCGATGTATTTTACAGTTATAGTTAATACAAGTCTAAATATACAAATTAAGGTTCTCCCGTCGTATATTACTTACGAAATCTGCCAATGCAACGAGATGGTTTGTGGTCATAAGTAGAAGTAAGTAAAGTTGGCGACTGTAGTCGAGGGCGACCCGAAGGCTCCCTTTTCAATAGCTACTACACCAAGGTGTAGGGAAGGGCGCTACTCCTTTCCCAGGATTTCTCCACTTTACCCTTGATCCGTACCTTATAATGCTGTGTGTTAAGCAAGGAGGCATCAAGTACCATTTTTAAAGTCTTTGGTATGACTCGACCTGTGATTGAATTCGGGTCTCCCGAACAATTGGCGAACACTCAAACCATTATGCCAATGTCCGGTGACATTTTGCGGTCATAGAAGAAGAGAAAAAGAAAGGAAATGGTCTTGCTTGGAGAGTTGACCATCGTTCTGTGAGGAGACCTGGTTATCTAACATATTGTTTTGGTTCATCTCCAGCCAGTACGCTGAACATCGACGGTTATGGCTTGAAATCCTTTTATGGACACATTTCACGATGCGATAAAAAAAGATGTCCTTTTTTTTTCACCACAACAATGCAAGTATCTTTCTTTTTCTTTTTTTAGTTATCCCTCGGCTCGTACAGTAGCCATCTTTTAAGGCATTTGGTTATCCTTGTTGGTTGGTTGGTTCATTTTACGGATCGAACGGAACGTACAGGGTTACGATACTCGACCTTACCCAGCATGCCCAACAGATTTCTATCCGACTGACTCCCATTTTTTTCAAGCTCCTCGACAACTTCCTGCAACAGAATGTCTTCAACAAGCAGCAGCCCAAGAAGAGACCATCGAAAAATTCATCGGCTCCAGAATTCTGGAATTCTATGCAATTTGAATAAACAAACTTGTTTATTGTAAGTTTCAAAGCGTAGATTCTAATGCTTTTTTGTTTGTTACGGGGGTTGCTCCAACCATAAATGTATGTGTGTGTGTGTGTGTGTGTGTGTTTGTACGTATTTGTGTGTGCATGTGTATGTGTGTGTGTATATGAGCGCATGTATGTATATGTATTTGCGCATGTGCACGTATGTGTGTACGTGCGCAATGTATATATGAGTGTGCGTGAATATATGTGTATGCGTGTATGAGTATATGCGCATATGTAACTGTGTATGTATGCGTGCATGTGTGTGTATACATATGTGCGTACGTATGTGTATGCGTATGCATGCATGTGTGTGCATGTGTGTGTATGCGTATGTATGCGCGAATGTGAGTGTATATGTGTGTGTATATGCGTGCATGCGTATGTGTATGTCTGTGCATGAGTGTATGCGTCTATGTATGTATGCGCATGCTTGTACGTATGGGTGTGTGCGCGTGTATGTGTATGTCATGCGTGTTTATATATATGTGTGTGCTTGCATGTGTGCTCGTGTGTGTGTATGCGCGTGTGCGTGCTTTTGCGTATGTGCATGCGTGTGCCTGTGTATGTATATGTGTGTGTGCATGCATGGATATGTGATCATTATCATCAGCAAGTCACGCTGATTCTCTCTCGCCATTCCTCTCTTGCATCTATTGGTCTTCTAGAAGGTATCTAGTGTCCACATAGACCTGATGTATGCAAGTCCTTGCAGGTTAGCCAACACTGGTGTGTTCATGGGTTGGAGTCCATAAGAGAACATTGCTTATGAGTTCGTCCTTATTTTACCTACAGTTCCTGGCATGTCTTGTTCGTCTTATTTGAAAGGTTTGTGAGATGGGAGCTAAGTGGCCGTACAGCTGCTGTTTTGTGGGATGCTGCTTGCAGGATTTGTTCAAGAAACTATATCGTATTCTTGAGTGGTTCCCATCTTGCTTTTTCTTCGGTAAAGTCCAGGTGGTGCTTCCATACAGTAGTTATGACAGCCACGGTTTGGAAGAAATCCCATTTCATTCTCTCAGAGGCAACAGATTTTCATATGATTGATAACCAATCAATTGGAGTTTACGCCTTCCCTATGAGTGTGTTGGCATAGCTTTCAGTAGATGAAATATTGCTACCTAGGTATGTGAACTGGTCTACCAATTTCAGAGGCTTGCCAATTAAAATGGAGATGGCTCCCTCTCTTTTAAAATACATGAAGTCTGTTTTATTTGTGTTCCCATCGAAGCCAGTGTCTTTTGCCATTTGGTCCAAGCTAAGCAGCAAGTATTCGGCAAAGGCAGGTGTATTTTCGAGAAGCGCTAGATCATCTGTATAGTCTGCGTCTGATGTATATTCTCCGAGGTATCGTCTTGTTTTTTTTTTGTTGTTTTTTAACTGTGAAACTATTTTCTTTAATTTGAGCTATTGAGCTATGTAGTGGCAATCGGTCATCACCAGCGACTTTGTTGTACAGCTGAGTGACCAACAACGAAAAAGCAATCATGACAACTATCGCAATAGATGCGAAAGACAGTCAAATACGAGCTTTAGGGATTTTTCAAAAAAAGGGTCTATCAGTTAGTTACCAGAGGAGCGACAAGTGACGACCTAAATTTTAGGGTTAAGCTAAACTGCCTGGGGTGGGCAACGATTTGTAAAAGAATGGGTCTTTATTTGATCAACTTGGAAATGACACTTCACTTCTTTCTATTTTTGAGACCGGTGCGGGTGGAAGTTGTAACATGTGATGAAGTGAGTGGGATTTTTACGTTACTACGCGTCTGACTTTTACTGATATGAACAATCTCACCTCATCGTCGTCTCTTCATCTCGTCTTTGTCTCTTCCCTGCACCCAACTTACTTTGAGACGCCTGCTGCTCTACAGGAGGAACTTGTAACGTAACAGTTTTTGTCGTAGGAAATTAACTCGACGAGCTGAATTCGAACCCTGGACAAGGCCTTTTGCATTTTGTTTCGTACTAAAGTCTCTGTGAAAGTGTTCTTGTCATCTCCGGTACAGTCATAGGTAAATAGTAAGATAGGTTAGGTTCTTTTACTTGGATAGGGTAACTGGCTCTGGAAGGGAAGACTTTGAATTTAAAAGTTGAGGAGTTTTGTTCGGGATAATCTATGATACACAGGTGTATCATACTTTCACTATCAGCTCATCCAGAAGGTGTGGTGTTGCTACTACACAAGCCTAAACTATAAAAGAAAATCCAAGGGTAAGTAGTTTAATGTTTTACATCTTCAACTGAACTGTTGGGCCATCATACAAGGTGTGTTTTAAAAGTAATGTGGTTTCACAGACAATATACGAGGATCATTAAATAAGTTTCCAGACTTTTTTCGTATGGGCACTTTTATTGATAGTACCCACATGAAACTCTAGTCCTCTTCGAAGTAATCTCCTCCGGCTGCAATGCACTTGTTGTACGGTTACAACAACTTCTGGAAGGCCCCATGGAAGTCCTTTTGGGTGAGCATGTCAATGACCTTCGTCAAAGCCTGTTTCGTATCCTCATTTGTCTCATAATGCCACTGACCCGATTTGAAGAGTGCTGGCCTCTTCCGACGGAATCTCTTCCTGAACTCCCTTAAAACCTCAACATAGTAACCCTAACCCTAACCCTTTAGCCAATCAACTCTGGTCTATTGACTTCTTTACTCCTCCCACAACTTTCATCATCCTTCACAGAGTCCTTGCCTTCCTTGAATCTCTTATGCCACTCAGAAACTGATGCTCGATTCATGCAAGATACTTCAAAAGCAATCTGAAGTATTCCTTACGTTTCTGTGACATCTTAAAACACAATTTTATTGCATATCGTTCTTCTAAAGTGTCCTCACGTCCATATTGCATTTTTGAAATTCACCAGCTGTGACAATCAGGGTTTAGTAGGGTATGTTCCAATTGCTGCTGTAGCTGTTCATTTGAAGCTGAAATCATAAAAATTGGTCAGTCATCTCATAAGATGTATAGCAATAATATACTGAATTTTTAAGAGTCTACGACAATTTTAAATGCCTATACAAAAAAAAGTCTGGAAACCTATTGAATTCACCACGTATTTCAATTCAACAGCAAACTATATGGTTTTCCTTCCAAAATAATCCACTTTGAGTCGAATGCGTTTTCTCATCCTTCTCTGTCCTTGCTTCAATGCACTGTTGGGAGGATTCTTCTGGGTTGCCCTACAGCTCTGTCGTTACAGCCCTCTAGATTACCTCCCCGGTTTCAAAACAGGATTCCCTTGATGATAACGTTAAGCTTGGGAAAAAGAAAAAGTCACACAGAGCAAAATCAGTTTAATAGGGAGCTTATTCCCGTACGGCGATATTCTTCTCGGGCAAGAACTGGCAGATTCTCCGTACACCCAGTCTCATTACCTATCAGACATACCCAGTCCAGTTGACTTGCGATCATTCGAACAGTCAATCGACGATCACAACGCGCCACTTACCTTATACGCTCAGTTCTGCTTATTGATGGCCTCCCGCTCCTGGATTTGTCTTTTACCTCTTCGTGACCCTCTTTGAACCTCCTGTGCCTCTCAAAAAAAAAAAAAAAAAAAAATACGTGTACAACATGGTGCTATCTCCATAGATAGACTTGCTGATGCATTTCAAGTAATTGTGATAGTTTTCCCCGATCGGACCAAAACTTTCGGGTTTATTCGTTGCTCATTATTCATCGTTCGTTTTTCAGTGCTCATAGCTGAACGACCTGAAAAAGAGGAAGTGTAAACAAAAGCATGTGAAAACATGCAATGGTTGCAGAAAACTAAGATTACCGTTGCATACCCTCAAGACACCATATTAGATAATAACATAATCTATTTAACCCTTTTTTGGGGGAAGAACAAACACTTTTGTGTGCACCCTTCTTTTATTACTTCTTTGCTACGACGGCTTCGTTTCATTATATATAACCCAACTACATTCGGAGAATTGGTCGATGGATGGAAAAATAAGGCCACACATTTCGAGCATGTGTTCTTGGAGAGGCTAGGTTTATCGCCAGGCATCTGAGGCGTTCCTTTTTAGAGGACTCCCAAGGAGGCCCGAGGCATTTTTGGAACTGCTGAGCGTGTCTGGGCTACTGCCCAGCACCGGACACACCTTAAAATTGTCCGGTTGGTGGGAGGTACGACAAATAGGGAAAATATACTAAGTAGTCACCACTAGCAGCGGTTACCTTCTTCCCGCTGCTGGCGTGTATTGTATTTTGTTAATGTTATAAAGATTTCCATTTCATTTCCAACCTCCGTTTTGGTTATTTCCCATTCAGTAACCTTTTTGTTGGGTTACTACCACAACTTAAAGAAAAAAACTATATTAAAAGAAACTTTTCGGTGGTTGGAAAGGGTTTAGTTTGTCTTTATGGCATATCAACCATTGTAGGCTATTTAATGCCAAATCCATTTTTATATGTATAAACAGTTCTATTTCAAACAATTCAGTTTAGCATAAGTACGCAGTTTAAATGTCAAAACAGTTTTATTTCAAACAATTCGCTTTAGCATAAGTACACAGTTTAGTTCTATTTGACCTATAGATTGGATCCCCATCAGGTGCTACTACTCCGGACCAGAGTGGACCTGGGAGCAATGGCAATGAAGGGGTGCTCCACATTCTCCAAAGCTCCAGATTGTTTAGGGTCATATCCAGGACACTTCTGTTGATAAAGCATTGCTTTCTGATGAGAAAAAATACTGTTCAAGCAAAGCAAAGGCTTGACAAGTGTTATTCGGACTCTGCTCCGTCGGAAACAACGGTTAAGAGGTGGTATGCTGACTTTAAACGCGATTGTACAGACACAAATTATGCTGAACACTTAGGTCACCCAAATTCGGCAGTTGTCTCGGAAAACACCAAAAAACTCCACAAACTCGTTTTGGCCGATCGTAAATTGAAGTTAAGTGTGGTAGCAGAGGAGTCTTACCTCTCTGCAGAGATACAGTCAGTGTATTCTGCAGCCTCAGCAGACTTGACTCTCTTTGGCAAGTGAAATCATTCACTAAAACATTACAACAGAGAAGTATTGCCAGGTAATCGTCAAAATGCCTCAAGAACTGAAACGTTTGCAAACGAAATTGGTCAATAAAAAAAGAGACCATTTCCTATCCATGACAACGCCTGACTACAGGCTTCGCAAATGACTCCAGACATAAAATGAACTGGTCGGTTGATTGGTTGGTTGGTTTCATAGCTTGTCAACCCTTGTTTATTTATTCTATGCTGAGGCCAATATAATAATTATCGTCTCCAATTAGATACGGTACAAACATGTCTTCCCAATCATTCTAAATGGGTATTTTTTAATATTTTGATCGTAAGATTAATGTTTTAAGAGGAAAGGTATCAATGAAGTTCATAATCATTTAAAATCATTTTTAGATTAGGCTGGATAATTCAAACTTGGTATGGCAAACAGTCTATTGTAGAAGTCTGAGGTGCCCGTGGTGTAATGGTTATCGTCGTAGGAAATGGACACGGCGACACGAGTTCAAATCCTGGACGAGACTGATTGCATTTCACATAGCACTAATACCATTGGGAAAGGTATCAATCCAAATATTCTCCCTCCAGCTATGGGTAAATAGTAGGGCAGACTAGGTTCTTCAGCCTTGGTGAAGCAACTAGTCTAGGAGAAGGAAAACTCTAAACTCAAACCTGTTAAACTCCGCTTAAAAATTGACCCTGTGTCATATCCTGCCCGAGCGGAGGGGGTGGTAAATATGATAGTAGAAGTCTGAATGCAAACCAGGTTTACTCCTCTTAAAAATTGACTTTGTGTCACATACTGCTCGTGGTTGAAATGTTAGGTAAATACATACTTAATTTGAATATCAGTGTTGTAAGAACTTATATATAAATAAAGTTCAACGTTATTTCAAACAGGTAAGCAGTTCAAACTTAGTTGCAATATCGATGTTTTACGAGCCAATATATTAGAAAATACTTTGTATTTAATTTGTAATATCAATGATTTACGAGCCAATGTCTTAATAAATTTCAAGATCATTTAAAACTGGTAAACACTTCATATTTACTTGCTATTGTGATGTTTTAAGAACTAATGTGTATTAATAAAGTTCACAATCATTTTACACAACTAAACAATTCATACATAGATGCAATATCAATATTTTAATATCCAATGTATTCATATTATGCAAGATACTTTTAAACATTATCTCAAACAGATATATTGAACCCATAAATAAGACCTCGTTGTGATAGCATCCTTGATCTTCCAAATAGTACTTCCAATGGCAACTAGGTGGCGTGACCAAAGTACCATATAAAAGAACGGCACGCAAAGTCAAATTTATTTTCAACCTCGACAATGCCGTAAAATAGGCCTGACTCTGGTCCCTCATTGAAAAAAGGGGTTTCGCCTTCAGAAAACTTGTGTCGTATGGCGCATGATACGATGCCAATACTGTCACGGCTACCCATTAATGTATTGGATACCTCGGGTGGTGTAATAGTTTTCAAGCTAGACTAGCAAACCTTCACGAGTGAGTTTGATTCTCATTGGGTGCCCCATTTATGCGGTCTTGGGCTACATCTAAGCCAAAGCTTTGTAAATTACTACCCACTTATGTATTTAGTTGGACGAGTCCAACTTCTTGTAAGGGAAAATATCCTCCATTACAACAATTACCTCTACTCATCAAGTAAGCCTCTCGCCATCTTTGTGTCCGTTCTCCATACTGCTTGTTCATGCAATGAAATGTATGTAATTCTAGCTATTGAGACACATTTTGTACATTTTTCATTGAATACCACTGTTATGCATATTGTATAAATTAAGCATTCTTGTGTGTGTATAACTGAGTTTTGGCCTTGTTCGCCAATGGTCCGGGAGACCTGGGTCCAATCCCAGGTCGCGTCATACCAAAGACTTTAAAAATAGTACTTAGTACCTCCTTGCTTAACACTCAGCAATATAAGGTACGTATCAAGGGTAAAGTGGAGCAATACAGGGAAAGGAGTAGCACCCTCCGCAACACCTCAGTGTAGTAGCTATTGAAAAGGGAGCTTTCAGGTCACCCTCGACTACAGTCGCCAACTTTATATCATGGGTATACTAATGCTAATATAGTCCTTGTTGAGTGGGGACCCGACTTTAATATCTTCCCCACTTTCAAGCGCTCCAATAACCCTCAAGTTGATGTCATCAACTGCACAATGATGTCTACAATCCGCCTCATCTTCAAATCTCTCTACCCTATTGTGAAAAGTTTGGAACCGATGTGGAGTTTTACCATCGTTGAAGGAACCTTGGCGAAACGTTTCATTGATGTGGCGAGTAGTTTCTTCTGCTTTATGTCCGGTTCTTGATTGATACAATAAAATTGCTGCAATTTGCTATTTTTCTGCTTTCTTTATCAGTGAAAAAGTCTCTTTTCCTTCAGTAGTGAAATCTTGTTCAGAATCGATCAAGGAGATTGACAAGGCCAACTGACATTGTTATTTGGAAAAGTTGCCAAATTGGAAAGTTAATTTAAATTCCCAAGCTCTTGTGTTCAAAATCCTTTATGTTACTGCTAGCTTTGGCAGTATAACAACGTTTTGTGTTCATTTCGATACTCATTAGTTGTACATTCAGTAGCCCTTTGAAAATTGTTCTACTGAAAGAACTGTACATATGTATTTGAACAAGTGCTATTTTTTTTATATACAGTGTGTCTCACTATACATGGGAGCCATGTGATTGCTAATAACTCTACAACTAATTATAATGTTGTGTTACTTTTTCTTTCAGATTTGAAAATAGTATACTATCACAACAATTAATTCTTGATCACATTGCTTTGGACGAGAGAGGAAAAGATAATTAACGTCACTTCTTATTTGGAGATGAAATCATTCAAAACTATCTCAAAATACATGCAACCCATTAATATGATGATGATTTGTTACTGAGACAAGAAACTAAAAAAATGGTTGCATGTCCTGGAAGCAGATATAATAACAATTATTAAATAATATTGATTTGATGTCTCTAGCTCAAAAGATGCATTTTTACGGGACGTATTCCAAATGACTGGCTTTGCGCTTGTCTCAGTAATAAATCATTATCATATTAATGGGTTGCATCTATTTTGAAACTCTCTATATATATATATAAGTTAAGATAGGGTAGACACAGAGTCAACACCGCTTAGAGACTGTCAGTTTCTTCCATATGCAATTATCTGACCAATAATTTGAATCTGTTTATACTCTATCGCCGATATTGAGCACTTTATTTATGAATATTTCTAACTGCATTATAAATCAACGTGTTGAATGTATATATATATATATATATATATGGAGTGACAGAAATATACAAAGGTATATATATATATATATATATGATGGACTCTTCCGTTGATCTGGACGTATGAGGTGCTAACAGTTTGGTTAAAGAAAAGAACTTTAGACTATTTACACAGATGATTGGTTGATAGTTTAGGTTTGTGTAGAACCAGACATACTTTTTGGATGAGCTTCTAACAGAAGAATGATGCACCAATGTGTCACAGATTTTCCTGACAATACGTCTCAAGTTTTTGATTCAGATTTTTTCCTTCTCCTAGACTGGTCGCCCCACTAAAGATAGAAAACCCAATCTTTTCTACTCTTTCACCCATAGCTGAGACTCGTACAAACACACACACACATACACAGACACACACCAATGGATGGTCGCTCGCCACTGTATCCGCATGGAAAAACTCTGTCAACGCCGCAGTGGGAGGGGTAGGATTGCTTATAGGACCTAGAGCACTAAAAACGCTTAATAGCATAGAGAAAATACAACCTAGAATGATGGTAACTACATTTAACGGAAACCCCAGAGCAACAATCATCTCATGCTACAGCCCCACCAATGTTAGTGAAGAAAATGAAATAGTCACCTTCTACGATGAGTTATCCTCATTAGTGCGTAGCATCCCGAAACACAACATGTTAGTCATTGGCGGAGACATGAATGCACAAATCGGGAAAAACGGAAACAACAAATACAGCCTCCACAACACGTCAAATAGAAATGGACAACATCTAACAGATTTCATGATAGAAAATAGATTAGCATGCCTCAATACAAACTACCAAAAAAGAGAGGGCAAACTATGGACATACACGTACGCAAACAACACTAAAGCTCAGATAGACTACGTCCTTATAAACAAGAAATGGAAGAATAGTGCATTGAATTGCGAGGCATACTCCTCTTTTGAGGGTGTGTCCACCGAATAGTCACAGCGAAAATACGGTTAAGCCTACGAAAAAACGACAAACGAACAGCGACCACCAAACACTATGACTGGGCCCTATTAAACAACAAAGATGTCAGAGATAAATACGTATTAGAATTGAGAAACAGATTCGAAACACTACAAGAAAAGACGGAAAAAAGTACACCAAACGACGAATACGAAAATTTTGTCAATGCACACCTTGAGGCAGCAGCAAAATGCATTCCAACAAAAATTAAAACTAAATATAGAGTCCCATGGGAAACCTTAGCGGTGAGAGAAAAACGTGCACTAGTGAAAACAGCCTCCAAAAACTATCGAAAAAACCCAACAAACACAAATGCCTTAAAACTAAAAACGGCACAATATCAATTAGCAGGCATATATATAAAGGAACAGACAGAATACATTCAAAATCAGATAGATAAGATCAGAGACTCGGTAGAAGATAGACAATCTAGAATTGCCTGGCAAACAATAAACGAAGTGAGCAGAAGAAAGAACACAACCAAAGCAAAACTTAAAGCAGCAAACCAACAAGAAAGAATAAAACTGTGGAAACAGCACTTCGAAAACTTACTTGGAAACCCACCAAAAATAACGCATGAACCAATCACCAGAATAATTAGCAAACAATTAGACATTAAACTTGGACCGTTCACACAAGGAGAACTCGACTCGGTTCTCAGAAAAATTAAAAATAGGAAAGCTGCAGGACTGGACGAAATTCCCCCGGAAGTATGGAAGACCAGACAATTCGACGACATACTGCTCCGACACTGCAACGCAGTATACAATCAAAATCCGATAGATAGATGGACGAAGGGATGCATACTCCCCTTCCCTAAAAAGGGAGACCTCGGATTAGCCAAAAACTACCGAGGCATAACACTTACATCCATAGCTGCCAAAATCTACAATGCCCTACTACGAAACCGCATAGAACCCAAAATCGACAACATACTTAGAAAAAACCAAAATGGCTTCCGAAGAAATAGATCTACGACCTCACAAATACTAACCATCCGCAGAATCCTTGAGGGTGTACGGGCAAAGAACCTACAAGCGACATTAATATTTGTCGACTTTACCAAGGCTTTCGACTCCATTCACAGAGGAAAGATGGAACAAATCCTACTAGCGTACGGCATACCTAAAGAAACCGTAGCGGCAATAACGATTCTCTATAGAAACACTAAAGTAAAAGTACGATCACCAGATGGAGACACAGAATACTTCGACATTGTAGCAGGAGTACTACAAGGGGACACGCTGGCTCCGTATCTCTTTATCATTTGTCTAGACTACGTACTTAGAACATCGATTGACAAAATCAAAGAGAATGGCTTCGAACTGACGAAGAAAAGAAGCAGAAGATATCCCGCAACAACAATTACCGACGCCGACTACGCCGATGACATAGCGATACTGGCAAATACACCTGACCAAGCCGAAACACTTCTGCATAGCCTGGAACGAGCAGCAGCAAGCATAGGCCTCCATGTTAATGCACACAAAACGGAATATATGTGCTATAACCAAACAGGGGACATCTCCACTCTAGAAGGAACCCCTCTTAAACTAGTAGACAAATTTACGTACCTAGGAAGCAGCGTCGAATCAACCGAAAAGGACATCGAAACGAGGTTAACGAAAGCATGGACAGCTATCAATAGGCTATCGACTATATGGAAATCAGACCTAACCGATAAAATGAAACGCAGTTTCTTCCAGGCAGCGGTCACATCGATACTGCTATATGGATGCACTACATGGACGCTAACAAAACGGCTGGAGAAGAAACTAGATGGCAATTACACAAGAATGCTGCGTGCAATCCTGAACAAGTCCTGGCAGCAACACCCCACAAGACACCAACTGTACGGACACCTGCCCCCTATCACGAAATCTATTCAAGTTAGGCGAACCAGACATGCAGGACATTGCTGGAGAAGCAGAGATGAACTCATAAGAGATGTACTCTTATGGATCCCCACACACGGCCGCGCAAAAGCAGGACGACCAGCACGAACGTACATTCAGCAGCTATGTGAGGATACAGGTTGTTGTCCTGAAGACCTACCTAGGGCGATGAACGATAGGGAGGAGTGGCGAGAGAGGGTCAGGGATATCCGTGCTGCCAGCACGATATGATGATGATGATATATATATACATATATATATATGTGTGTGTGTGTGTGTGTGTGTGTGTATTGTATCGGTTATATTTTGGTTCTTTTGTATTTAATATTTCATTTTTGTTGCTTATGTATTTTAATATCTCGCATTTTGATTGTTTATTTTAATGGCATGTCAACCCTTGTGAGTTAAAAAAAAAAGCCATCCCCGTATAACGAACAATAGTGATTTTCCAGAATCAATAAAATGTGTTGTGAATAAAAAAGCATTAAATGTATTGTGAATTTCCGAATCATTAAACGTGTTGCGAATTTTCAATTCGGTAAACGCGATGTGAGTTTTTAAACAATTGTTGAACAGGTTACGATTTTTCAAACTATCAATCGTTTTGCGAATTTTCAAATCATTAAACGTGTTACGGATTCCCAAATCATAAGACGTGTTGTGAATTTTCAAATCATTAAAACAGGTGAATTTTCAAATCATTAACGTGTTATGAAATTTTCAAATCATTAAACGTGTTACAAAATTATCAAACCATAAAGCTAGTCGCGAACTTTCAAAACCATTTGAACCTGCTGCGAATTTTTAGACCATTTAATGCGTTGAGTCCAACCCTACAAGAAAGTGTAAGAAAAAGAAGAAAAAACTCGAGCAGATGTGGGGGTGACCTCGTGGTGTAATGGTTAAAACGATGGACTGCGGAATCGTAGTACGCGAGTTCGAACTCCAGTCGCGCTATTACATTTACTTTCGGGCAAATACCTTTGGGAAAGGTATTAACCCCCTTATCCTCCCAGCTATAGGTTAAATAGTCCCACTACTGTTCTTCTAGGAGAATGGCATTAAATAACATACAAAGGTTGATATGCCATTAAAACAAAGAAATCGAACTTTTAAGGCAGTGAAAGCGTGTTGCGATTTTTATGTTCCCGCTAAAGTGTGTTGCGATTTTTATTTTTCCGTTGAAGTGTGTTGAAAATTCCCATGCTTATAAAACGTGTTGCAAATTTTCATGTTTTATAAAACGTGTTGCAAATTTTCATGTTTTATAAAACGTGTTGCGAATTTTCGAATCATTAAATGTATTGCGATTTTACAAATCACTTTGATGTTCATCTGTTATTCCGGAAGTTTCACCGATGTATTTTGTGTGGCATTGTTTACATAGTGTGTCATAAATTCCTGATTTGGATGGTGTACCTGTTTTACATATATATATATAAGTAAATAATGGAAAAGAATCCGAGAGAATGGAGAAAAATTGAAGAACAAAGAAATCTAAAGTGATGAATTTATTGGGAAAGAAAGTCGACATCGTAACGTTTCGGTTTTAATAAACCATCATCAGGACTTTAAAAATTGATGATTCCAAGTGTTGGTAGATCAACACAGGAAGTTTAATAAAATGCAAAAGACAAGGATGGAAATTATATATAGAAAGAAAGAACGTACGACCGTTCAACCATTAAATCAGCGTTCATATTTCAGCGTTCATATATGTATATATATATATATAAGTAAATTGTGGAAATAAATCCGACTGTAAAAAGAAAATAGAAAAATGAAGTATTCCAAGTGTGATGAATTAAATATGATTGGAAGTCAACGTTAAAACTGATGAAGTCCTGATGAGGTTTTGTTAAAACCGAAACGTTTTGACGTTGACGTTCCATTATAATTAATTCCTCACTTTTGAAATACCTTGTTTTTCTATTTTCTTCTTCTATATATATATATATATATATGGGTGTGTGTGTGTGTGTGTGTGTGTGTGTGATTATATTTTTGACTATTCTGAAAATGTTTGTTTTAGATGTAAAGATGAGTCAAGTTTATTTCGAATTTGCTGGTTATGATGTTCTTTAGTATTTTTTGGGGTGGGGGCTGTTTTCTTTCTTGATGTTAGATGGCGTAGTCTCCGTGGCGTAATGAGCAAAGTGGTGACCTGCAGCTTCGAAATATACAAATTCGAACTCAAGTCACGCTGGTACTGTTCCCTTTCTGACGAATACTCTGGGGAAAGATATACACCCCTAATCCACCCCCAGTTTTTCGTTAAATAGTGTCACCGTTGTTCTTTTACAAGGATGGATTTGTCATTAAATCACCCCTGAAAGGTTGATATGTCATTAACCAAACAAACCCCTCAGTCTATTTTTAATTTCTTTGTGGGTTATTGTTAATGAAGTGATTAGGACAGAGTAGTTGATTGGTTGGTTGGTTGGATTTTATGGCATATCAACCCAAGTAGGTTATCTTACGCCAAATCCTCTTTATACACATATATCAAATATATATGATTTGGTAGGGGTGAGTTTTATGGCATATCAACCCTTGTAGGTTATTTAATGTCAAATCCTCTTTATACTTAGATATATATGATTTGGTTGTTTTAGATTTATACCATATCAACCATTATAGGTTATTTAATGCCAAATCTTCTTTATACATATATATCAAATATATATGATTTAGTTTGGTTAGATTTTATGACTTATCAACCATTATACGTTAATTAATCCCAAATCCTACGACTTGTAAAATAAATAGTTTATAGGCAACATTTTAAGCAAGCTAAAGCTCATTTATTTGCACACAGTTAAATGGTTTCAAGTATTCTATTTCACCCTAATAGTTTTATTCACACACAGTTAAATGGTTGGTCGGTTTTATGCCTGTACAACCCTAGTAGATCATTTAATGCCAAATTGTATAAATAGATATATATATCTAGTAGATATGGTTAGTTTGTCTATTTGTTTTAATGGCATATCAACCCTTCATAGTTATTCAATGCCATATCCTTTTTATATATGGTTTTAATGGATGGTTTGTAGGGAACTTGTACAATAAGATTGAGCTCATTTGTTTGCACTCAGTTAAATGGTTTCAAGTATTATTGTGTATCACTAACAATTCAGTTAAAAACCAGTCATTTGCTTACACAAAGTGAAATAATCAAACAGTTCAATTTCAAACAATTCAATTTAGCATAAATCATTTGTTTGCAAACAGTTTAAATGTCAAACAATTTTGTTTAACCCATTGATTGGACCCTATCAAGTACTACCACTCGAAATCAGAGTGGACCTGGGAGCAATGGCAATGAAGGAGTACTCCACATTCCCCAAAGCTCCAACATTACTGGATCTTCGTCATCTGAATGTTTAGTGTCATTTGCAGGACACTTATTGGGGTGTGGTCTTACTTCTCAACAGAGATGGAGATCGGTGTATTTTACAACCCCTTCCGACTGTGGTGTTCATATGTATTTTTCTAGATTGGTCAACTTCCAGTTTTTGTAAGCGGGGTGGTTTTGTTGACAGTTTTGGTATTAAGTTTCATTGGAGGAATCTTCTTCTGCTTGATCTGGGTCTTTTTTGCCACACCTTCCACATGTTTGACTGACATCCTCTACAACCTCCCCTATGACATTTAAAGCACCTCAGGAGTGTAGTATTCTACCCTCAC
Organism: Sepioteuthis lessoniana; assembly: GCA_963585895.1. Classification (NCBI taxonomy): domain Eukaryota; kingdom Metazoa; phylum Mollusca; class Cephalopoda; order Myopsida; family Loliginidae; genus Sepioteuthis; species Sepioteuthis lessoniana. Next base: position 10,034 of record CAUZXS010005700.1, on the reverse strand, counting down.
CAGAGAATATCCAATTTTTATTTCTTGGGTATTTTTAGTCTGATTGAAAGTCAGAATGTATCTATTCATCTAAAATTCCTCTCCGCCTTTTCTGATTGGTATTCCTTTGAAGTCCATGACCCCTTGTTTTTCCAGGGCTGCTGTTATTTCTTTTGATATAGACAAGGAAAGCTCTCTGCTCCTAAAAACTACTTTCGGGGTGTTCAATTTCTAATGTGAATAAACTTTGCATTTTGTTAAATGCAAAATCTTCTATTTGAAGATAGTTTCAGCATGTCTACCTCCACAATTAAATTGCGTTTCTATTATTTTTTTTACAGTTATAAGAGTTGCTCTGGTTGAATAATCTTCTCTATTAAGAATGGAGATAATTTGGCTCGGCTGGTTTCTTTCAAAGATTCAAGTACAATGTATTTAGGGAAGTTTGCAGCCTCATTTTCCGAATCAAACATAGAAAGATTTACTCTTTTTTTTTCTCTTTTATTCGAAAAAGACATTTGTAATTTTTGTTTTTTGCAGGTCCTATCACCCATTACCGACTCCAACTTGTGTTGGGAATTTACCAAGAGGGAAACCCATTCGCCTTGGTTGAGACAAGGATACACAAACAGTGTACATGAGCTGAGAATAGGGTTTTGAGCTTCTGCCAATTTTATTTGTTTGCATGCAGTTAAATGGATATACATATATGGTTTGTAAGTAAATAATTTGTAGGTGATTTATTTAAAAAAAAAAGAGTAATTTGTTTGCCTACAATCTATTATTACTATTGTTTAAATACATCATCATCATCATCATCATCTTGTCGTGCAGGTAGCACGGATATCCCTGGCCCTCTTTCACCACTTTTCCCTATCGTTCATCGCCTCAGGCAGGTCTTCTGGACAACATCCTGTATCCTCATATAGTTGCTAAATGTATGTTCGTGCTGGTCGTCCTGCTTTTGCACGGCCATGTGTGGGGGTCCATAAGAGTACATCACTTATGAGTTCGTCCTTGCTTCTCCAGCAGTGTCCTGCATGTCTGGTTTGTCTAACTTGAATAGTTTTCGTGATGGGAGGCAGGTGGCCGTACAGTTGGTGTCTTGTGGGGTGTTGCCACCAGGACTTGTTCAAGATTGCTCGCAGCATTCTTGTGTAATTGCCGTCTAGCTTCTTCTCCAGCCGTTTTGTTAGAGTCCACGTAATGCATCCATATAGCAGTATCGATGCGACCGCTGCCTGGAAGAAACTGCGTTTCATTTTATCGGTTAGGTCTGATATCCATATTATCGATAGCCTATTGATAGCTGTCCATGCTTTCGTTAACCTCGTTTCGATGTCCTTTTCGGTTGATGCGACGCTGCTTCCTAGGTAAGTGAATTTGTCTACTAGTTTAAGAGGGGTTCCGTCTAGAGTGGAGATGTCCCCAGTTTAAATATATTTACATGGTTTTAATTATTACTATCTGACACTAATAATTCTAGTCAACATTATTCATTTGTTTACACACAATTAAATGGTTCCAAGTATTTGCTATGTAACATTCATATTTCAATTTAACATCAGACATTTGTTTGCGCATAGTTTGTCAAACAGTTCTATTTGACCAATAGATGAGACCCTATCAGATGCTACCACTCTAGGTCCGAGTGAACCTGAGAGCAATGGTAATGAAAGGGTACCACACAATCCCCAAAGCTCCAGGACATTTAACATCAAACATTTGTTTGCACATAGTTTGTCAAACAGTTCTATTTGACCAATAGATGAGACCCTATCAGATGCTACCACTCTAGATCAGAGTGAACCTGAGAGCAATGGTAATGAAAGGGTACTCCACAATCCCCAAAGCTCCAGGACATTTAACATCAGACATTTATTTGCACATAGTTTGTCAAACAGTTCTATTTGACCAATAGATGAGACCCTATCAGATGCTACCACTCTAGATCAGAGTGAACCTGAGAGCAATGGTAATGAAAGGGTACTCCACAATCCCCAAAGCTCCAGGACATTTAACATCAGACATTTATTTGCACATAGTTTGTCAAACAGTTCTATTTGACCAATAGATGAGACCCTATCAGATGCTACCACTCTAGATCAGAGTGAACCTGAGAGCAATGGTAATGAAAGGGTACCCCACAACCCCCAAAGCTCCAGGACTGGAGCCTCACAATCAAATGGCTTAGTGAAATATCCAGGATACTTGCTACCATTCACCTTGGTTGGGATGAAGATACACTACCAGTATACTTGAGCTGAGAATAGGGTTTTGAGCGGCTACCAATTTTAGACTTTCAGAAGACAATAGTCAAAATTTCATTCTCTCAATGCAATTGACCTTCAGTCATTGCTTTCAAGCACCTATAAAATTAGAGATGGAAGTTTGCAGTAAGTAAAGATTGAAGAATACAGTCAGGATCAAATATATTGTTACTAGGGCTTGACACGACCTGCCAATTGATTGGATTTGGGCCTGTTTGATCACATCTAGCTTATGAAAGGCCAAAGTCACTTGACCACTCGGTTGTGGGGTCAAGGATTCCCCAACCACTAGGATCCTATTCTAAAGCATTACAGGTGGCTTCATCAGTGGGATGTGGGTCGTATCTCACTGCAGAAGAACAGTTGGCGCATTCTACTGCCCTAGTCGAATGGGCAGTTGGGTGGTGAAGGGTTTTGTAGAATAACAAATTGCTTTTGATGAAGCTAACCCCGGAGTGAAACTTGTCAAACTGACTTTCCATACATTTTTTTACTCATACCGTCGGAATTCCTTCAAAATCTTACACACACACACACACACACACACACACACACACACATATATATATATATATATATATATATATACTACACGATCCATCTGTCTGATGGATTCCCGTTGTAATAATCCAGGATGATATTAATGTATCTATTTAGGAAGGGATATAGGATTCTAATCAGCATTTCATAGTTGGGTCAAGAATTTGAATCTTCAAAAATTTACTTTCATGGGGTAAGAAGGCTCTAGACAATCATAATTCAATTGCAAATTGTGCTGGAAATTGATTTATTCTTCAAGCAATAATATTTGAAATGTATTGCTCAAATAATAAAATTCTTCTTTTTTTTTTGTCTTGGTTATTGTTACATACAAACAAAATTAAAGATTTAGTGATGTTCTGAATAGATTAGTAGACTTTTAATATATGTTTTACAATAGATTAATATACTTTTTAATGTATATATTTGAATTCATTTTAGTGATTGTGTAGGTGCGTGTGTATTTGTGTATGTGTGCGCGAGTATTTGAAATAGAATAAGTTAGACGTTATAACTCTCTGGTTTGTGGAGATACGTTAGACCCCGTGGACCAATCAAAATTTCATTGCGCATGCGCGTGTGTATGAGAGAGAGAGAGAGAGAGAGAGACAGACAGATATCATATGCATGCAAGCGTATTCCTCTGCGTGTGCGTATTGTCGAAGAGTAATCATGCTGGTACACGTGTATACATGCACGTGTACGCGAATGCAAACGCCATGAATAATTCAAAGAAGAGAGAGAGAGAGAGAGAGAGAGAGAGAGAGAGAGAGAGAATGGATCTATTTATCGACGTGTTCTCATTCGTACTCACATCCTAGAGATCGATTGGTGTGTTACAAATGAATGAGTATCTATATAGCTCTCTTTTCTCTTTCTCTCTCTCTTTTTTTAAATTCTTTTTTTTTTTTATTAAGCAAGATCACGTGACCACCATATTTGAAATTTGCGGGAGTGTGTTTGTGAGCGTGTCTGTGTAGAATTACACGAATACGTTCACACATTCAAAATTAGATTCCCGAATTTTATTTATTACATAAAGATTTCGCTTAGTTTTCGCGTTGTTTAATGGCATATCAATCCTCATGGGTAATTTAATGCCAAAGCCATCCGCATAGAAGAACAGCAGTGGTACTATGTAACTCATAGCTGGATAGATAAGGTTTGGCTTGGTTTCTTTATTTAATGGCATATGAACTTTCGTGAGTTATTTAATGCCAAAGCCATTCTTGTAGAAGATCAGCAGTAGGACAATTTAACCCTTAATTGGGAGGGGGGAATAAAAGAGTTCAATACCTTACCCTCGAGTATTTGTCCAAAAGTGAACCAAACAGCGCGACTGGAATTCGAACTTGCGACACGGCAGGCCAATACGCGAGCTACGAGGCCACGGAGACTGGCCTTGATCAGTATTAGATAGGAATGCTTTAAACTATATAACTGTGTGCACACAAATAATTACAATTAAATAGGAATAGAAACTGACGTTTTGGAGGGGAGGGTGGGGATATTTAAGTGTTGGAAATACAATTGAAATTACCCCCCCTCTCTCTCTAAGCACGTTTCTTTAAAAAAATATCTGAGGTTTTTTTTTTCCTATAGTGAATCCTGTGCATGCACAAATGTAAAAATGAATGTATATTTGTCTGCAAACTGAATTAACTTACAAAGAGAATATTTATATACCTTTCTTTCTTTCTTTCTTTCTTTCTTTCTTTCTTTTGAAATATTAAAAGAAGCGCCTCCTCTTTCAGTGTCTCTAAAACTCTCTCTTTCATTTCGTTTTTACACTGATTCACTTTCTTTCTTTGTTTGTTTCTTTCTTTCTTTCTTTCTTGGCCTCATTCTTCCCTCGGTTTCTTTCTTTCTTTCTTTCTTTCTTTGCTTCATTCTTCCCTCGGTTACATTCTTTTTTAATTTAATACTTTCTTTCTATCTTTCTTTCTTTGCCTCATTCTTCCCTCAGTTTCTTTCTTTCTTTCTTTCTTTCTTTCTTTCTTTGCTTCATTCTTCCCTCAGTTACATTCTTTTTTCATTTAATACTTTCTTTCTTTCTTTCTTTCTGAAATTCTGTTGGTAAAAACGAATTATGCGTTTGGTAATTATTTGAATTGAACAATCCACATACAGATGTATTTATATTTCCGTACTTAGTTAAGCTTAGCCTGTCTTTTGAAACAATATTAGAACACCCGTATTCAAAGATCGAACAGTAAGCCATCGTTTGCGATATGCCCATTGTACG